>RXPK01002545.1:0-58649 GCA_004143645.1 Protaetia brevitarsis
TAGGTAAATTGAAACGATATTGATCGGGATTATTGAATTCTGCAAAATATTTCCCGCTTAATCGTTGCTCTATCTCTTTTAATAATTGAGGTGAGCGTCGAAATGTGGAAGCACTGTATGTGCCTTGCAAATGATGTCTGTTATTCTGTATAATATAAACACAGAACACATAACCTTAATTCCAATTTAATTACGTTGTAAATTATTTATTTTATATTTGTAAAAACTCCACCTGCTACCCAAATCTGTACATAACTTAAGCACAAGATGGACCAAATTTGATGTACACAACGAGTAAATATACTTTGTCGCGCGGATATGAAAAAATGAGCTAGGCAGTCCAGAGCTACTTCTTCGAGATAAAAACATTGGCGACATCAAAGTTTAAAGTCACCTTGCCGTTTTCAAGATATTTAATTAATGATGAAAATGATTTTCTTCAGTTTAATTATGTGATATACTTTCTTATTATTCAAATTTACAAAAAAAAAAATTTTAGCCATTTTTCATGCAGCTTTTTATTTGGGATTTGGATATGAAATCCGCTTTTAAGTCCTTCAAAACTTTTAGTTAGGATGTCATTATTTTTTTAATGGAAATCATGGTAGGCTACGCTATAATTAAAAAGCACATTTTGTGGGCCTTACAAAAACATATAACGAATGTTTTGTTCATAACTGCCAACATATCCCTTAACGTTTAACACACATAGGAGACGTCATTTTCAAACACAACCTGCTCATACACAGAAAATATTTCTGCAAAAATCATCTGAAAAAAAAATACGAAAATTTCAATGTTTGAAAATAATTGTGTGACATTTATATTATATTGAACATATAGAAAGAACAACATACCTTGCAGAATACGTATGAGAGAAAAGACATTGTCAGTTTAATGTACCTGTGACGGATCACGTTTAGAAGCGCATTCTCCCCTCTACCTACTATCGTAAATATTCTGAGTGTAAAATACAGGTTAAAGTATTTTTCATAATGCGAAGTAAATTTACAGAATAAATTTATCCGATTACATTGATGTTTGTAAATTTACAGCTCACACCAAACAAATACGGCAAGCCTACCTTAAAAACGATGTTACCGTAAGGATACTGCAAAATAATATAGCTAATTTATTGTAACATCCGAGTAGTTTTTTACAGTGTCCGCTAAAAGGTATATTTATCCGTAGTGTACATCCACTTTAGTCCACTCTGTATATATAAAACAGCATTTGTATCTTCTGTTTCTTAACCAATTATTAAAAATAAAAATTTCGCCGAGATATACCAGGTGTCCAGCCCAAGGTGCAACGGTCCATAGCTGATTTATTATTGTTTTTTTTGGAAAAATGTTTCAAATAAATGTTACCGAATCAATTTACACATTTTAAAATTAGTTTCAGTAATGGCGGACAAGTAGATACTATCTTTATTATTTTATTATTACCCTGTATATTATTGTATTTTTGGATTCCTTGTTAAATTTAAATAACAATACGTTAGGCATACATTGGGGCTAAGTTGTACCTGCGGTGTTTGGAAATATCTCCAGAAATACGAAAGTTAGAAAGATGCGGTCCAGTTTCGCTTAATCATGAAACAGCACACGTTTTTATTTAAAATTGTTGCGTTTAAATTACAAAAGTAATTAAATAGGGCTCTGTAATTTTCGAACTCTAAACATGGAACTTGATTTTTTTTAATTGATGGATAGCAACTTTTACATAATGGATGTAAAATTTAATTTTCTTTCGATGTTAACGAGTGTCATGTTCTATTTCCAAAGGTTTGAAGAATTCGCGATATTTCAGTTTTTTGATAGATACGATTGCGAGCGCCGGCCACTTCCCTTGCATTTCACCAGGCTGGACTGGCTGCGTAATACTGGTATGTTAGAAGTGGCAACAGAAACAATAAGACTACTGAAACAAACAAAATTGAAATTAAAAAAAAAGTAGAATGACTGAAGCGCGTTGAAATGAACATAGCAATGGCGTATATAACGTCGAGGTCTGTCGAATAGGTTACACTTTAAATGTTAGTGCGTCATTATACAAGATTGTTAAATATTACATTAATGTTCAAAATGCGATCCATTTAGGCGCTACATAATTGAAACCCTTTTCAAACACTTTTGAACATTTCTGGTGTGACTTCTTGAAAGCTTTTAAATCGATGGCGAATATGATCAAATGTTGTTGGTGCGTTCATAACTTCAATTTCATAAAACCCCATAAAAAGAAACGCAGTTGTAGATCTAGCGATCTCGGAGGCCATCTGTCATCTGTCTCCACGCCAATCCACGTCTGAAAAAGACATCCAAAAACTGACGAAATTCGATAGTATTGGAGATGGAGCACCATCGTGTTGGCAAACCATATCAGCTGACGAGTAGCTAGTGGAAATATTTTCTGACAGAACGCCCAAATTATTCTGAAGAAAATTTTCCATATAAACCCTACCCATCAGGGCGTGGTATGAAAGAACAGGCCTATGATATTGTTGTCCAATGATATCTGCGCACACGTTCACTGAGCTTCTGTACTGACTATGTGCTGCAATAAATCGATGGGGATTTTGTGTGTCATAATAACGACAATTGTGACGATTCACAAATCCATTTTTGTGGAAGGTAGCTTCGTCTGAAAACATAACTTTCTCGAAAAAGTTTACAATGTTGTGCTTTCTTTTTTTTTTTATTTCAAGTTTTGTTTGTTCCCAGTCATCTTATTGTATTCTGTTGGCCACTTTCTAAGCATGGCAGTATTACTGCAGCCAGTCCCAAGCCTGGTGAAATGCGAGGGGAAGGTGGTCGGCGCTTCGCAATACGTATCTATCATGAAAAACTGAAAAATCGCGAATATCTCCAAAACCTTTGGAGATATTCCAATAGGGTGTTCCATTTAAAATAATAAAGTTAGTATCTACTTCCGGTACAACCGGAAGTCCGCCATTACTGAAACTAATTTTAAAATCTGTGAAATATGATTCGAGGCAACATTTATTTGAAATATTTTTCCAAAAAGACAATAATAAATCGGCTATGGACCGTTGCATCTTAAGCTGGACGCCCAGTATATAAAATAATGACAAGACACGCTCTGAATATTACGTGTAACATTCATTACCTTATACTTTTCTGGAGCTCTAGTTTCTTATCTAAGTCTTGGTTGCAAGAGAGAAAAACGTAATTATATCAGTTACTTTGAAAAATACTCATAAAAAAACCCGTTTGCATAGATTCCTTGTTTACAAATTATTTGATAAATAAAATTTAATATGAATTCCGTCTGGAGAAAATTTCATTTTCGTCTGGTGAGTACAACAGCAGGCTTCTCCTGTAATTTAAATTTAATGCCTTTTAATGAAATGCGAGCGGTCGCGTTTACTGCCGACGGATCCCGCTGAGAGAGCCTTTTTTTGGAAATACTCGAGGAAAACGTAAGCTCATCGCTGGCGACAGGTGGAGTGAGTCAGCAGATAATCTCTTCAGAGAAGGACAAGAACCGAAGGGCACATTTGAGCGCCTCTTCAAAATTCAAATCCATTAGCGCTGTTCAGTTTGACGCGATCTAGTCAAAGGAGTAATTAATTTATAAACTTAAAAACTTAAGTAACTCCGGATAAATTAAATTCTATCAAAGGAAATTACATTTGTCGGCATTACACTTCTTGAAATAAGATCTTGTCGGCTTGACATTGAATCTTTCAGATGCCATTTGGAAATTAAACCAAATGTCAAAGACTAATGAAGCGGACGTTAATAAACATCAGTTGCGAATACTAAATCCAATATTTGCAAACAGAACGTGTATATACATTGTGGTTCCTGCTGGGGGAGCGAAATTCTGAATTCCCGTAGTAATGTTCATTAATTAAACATAAATCGCATTTGCGTTCAATACAACGTACACCAGATAGAATAACGTACTTTTTGGAGAGGCGCTCATCTGCGAACATAGATACCGTTTGAAACAATACAGATATGTGAGCGCAGAGGCAGCACATGCAGTTTTATTTGTTTTTGGTTTTGGAAATGTAATGGAAACCGGCCATTTTATCTCTTACTGTTGGTAATGCTAGTATACGTTAATGTAACTAATGTGTAGGCGTACATGCAGCTATGTTTCCTATTTACGTAGCATATGAACGCGTCTGCATATTTATGTAGACGCAAATTGCGAACCAACCAGTAAAATGTGATCAGATTATTTTCAATTACATATAGATGGCGCCAGTAGCTACATACTGTATTTTGTAATTTTGAATTTTCAGTGTTATGCAACGTATAGAACCGTACAAGTCCATACAGAATTTTACTAACTGGATTATTTTTAAGGGTAATATACCACACTAGGACTAGCGTATTTGTAGCACTGGCTTTTGGATTGCATAAAATTACCGAACAATAACTATTACTTACTATTAATTCAGCAGAACTTTTAAGCAGAATATTTATATTCAATTATACAGTGTTGTCCACTAAGTGTACAACAAATGGGAATTTTCTTTATTAGTTGCGCAATTGTAAAATTAATACTGCTAAATGTTAGCGCATGCTTGATATCTAGACTGGGGACACTGTTTTAAAGTTAATTAGCTTACAGGGCAGACCAAGAAATATGAAAATCGTATAAGAGTAGAGTACCCTCTTTTCGAAGAATACAGCAAAATGTTATTAAAATTAGTTGTTCAAAATTAAAAAATGCACCAAATATAAGGTCACGGCTTGCTACTTTAAAAAGAAAAAAATCGTAAATTTTGTATTCACCCCTGCATAATATTTGTTTTTTTTTAAATATTTAACATGATTACTTATTTAAACTAACTACAAGAAGATCTCTTTTCAACAACTTCTTTCATATTTCATCAAATTTGGAAATGTATGTAAGAATACTTTTTCATAAATGATCACAGATTTCATGCCTGTTGCAACTATATGTAACTCAACGTTAAGATTTTGATAATATTATTTTTGATAAAGTAAATATTTTACAATAATAATATGAATATTCAAAAACTCTCTTTCAAAACAAAATTTTATTTTAAATTCACAATAAGGTGCTCGAAATAACTACCAGCCTTATTTCTAGTACCTTATCGTGAATTTGAAATAAAAATTTTGTACTTTGATTTTTTTTTTTTCTATTTAAAATTCGTAACTCAAATCCATGTCATCATTGATTTAAAACTCGTGAAAAGATTTAAATTTAGTAAAATACAAAAATATTTTTTTTTTCTATTTAAAATTCATAACTCAAATCCATGTCATCATTGATTTAAAACTCGTGAAAAGATTTAAATTTAGTAAAATACAAAAATAAAAATGAAAATGCTTCATATTAAACAAGTCACTAGCTGAAGTTTACCTTAAATCTACTTGTTTTTTTTTTCAAGCGCACTAGACAATCTGCAATAATAGCTTTAACACAGATTCCAAAGTTTAAATTCAGGTGTATTTTCTGATTTAAAAATATGATTAACTCTCCAGGAAAGTAATATAAAACAAATCTTACTAAAACCAATACCACAACTGGTGGCAGTAATGATGTTTTTTAGTTTAAAGATAGAGATTCACTTGAAGCAGTTCAAATTAACAGTGATCGTTTTAGTTTGAACAATATTCAGTATTTAAATACATTTTAACACAGAACAGTATCTCTGATTTAAATCATTAAGAAATACGAATGTATCTTTTATCTTCGACTTAAGTACTTTTTAGAACGATTTTTGACAGCTCTGGTTACAACAAAGATGAAATTTGTGATCGCTTATGAAAAAGTAATCCTAAATACATTTTCCAAATTTGATGGAATATGAAAGACATTGTTGAAAAGAGGTTTAGTTAGTTTAAGTAAGTAATAATGGTAAATATTTAAAAAACAAATATTGTATAAGGGGTTAATACAAAATTTACGATTTTTTTCTTTTTTAAAGTAGCAGGCCGTGACTTTATATTTGGCTGCATTTTTTAATTTTGAACAACTAATTTTTAATAACATTTTTTTCAACATGGCTTCGTTAGTAAAAGCTCTACTATTTTCAAACTATTTCTAGCAATATTGATAATAATACACAAAGCAAAATGTTATTTTCAGGGAATTTACTAAAGCCTTTGATTGTAATAACCACAATCTACTCGTAGATAAGATGACTGCCATTCGTTTCTTTATCAAACTTTTTGATCTTGAACATAGGGGAAATTATGAGAGATGTATGGCCTACGACTCTTTGGTCTTACCTTCGGCTTTAATCAAGGCTCTAACCTTGATCCGCGTTTATTTCTGCAATACTAATCTTTGTAACGAATTATTTTGCCATGATACAGATTGCTTAGATGGTCTGCTTAAAAAAAATAGTTCAGAATTTTTTCGTCCTGAAAATTTATTTCACACTATTGTACTTCCTTGACTTTAGCTAAATCAAATTTGATTAATTAATTTATCCAAATTAAACTACCAGGATTCTGCACTTAATTTTCCGTTTAAGGTTTACTTAAATTTGGTTTCATGTATGAAGTGTGCTATGACATGACTCAAGCACATACATCTACCAATAATCTTTTTTTAAATAAATAAATTTCTGCAATTTGTGAAAGTGTGCCAGTAGAAAGTAAAATTTGGGTCTTGGCGAACAAGTAAAAAGACAAATGGAGAATATACATAAGTAGTATGTACCTAATGGTAAAATGGTAATAAACATAAAAAACAGGTTATTTACAGCCATTAGGTATTTTGATTGAGCATTAAAAATTTAAATGTTACAGTATGTATCTGAAAGTAATGGTACATGCTTTCCTGAGAGTATTGATTTTGTCGACTGGCAGATTTTTTTGTTTGTAGAACTCTTTGTAGAAGGTAACTGAGCCAACTTACCAGTTTTTGCTGTATCTGTTCACTCAAGCATTAACAATTTTTCTTATACACTTTGCCGATCCGATTAGCTGTTGATGAATTAACATCCGATAGATTGCACACGTTATCCCACACACTTTGTATCTAATAAAGTAAGGTTAACATCCCACCTCGATGGCTAAAGGGTGTACATTAAGTAACATATCACAACGGTGTAAGTTACCCAAGTTGGTAAGCTAGCGTTTTTGCTTCATCTTAAACATTAAATATTTTGTATTGCAGATTCCCCGCATAATAAAATTATAGCTTTGTGACGATATAGCGCCAATTAACGCTTCGCAGTTGTAAATGAAACAGATTTTTTAAATTATCGAAATCAAACGATTTGTACTTATTAATGTTTTATAAGAATCGTAATGGTACTAGAAAGAAACACCAACGTTAGTTTAATTAAACACCAAATCAGAATAACGCAAATTTGTTCGAGATTCTTAGCACTATGCACACTTAACAAGCAAATCATTTATTATTTAGCATTTGAGGAGCTCAAAATCATTATATCATAATTCATGCTCTCGCATGCCCAACAGCTTACACGAATTACAGAGGTATCGGCTGGCCATGCGTTATTAGTTACTATTTTTGTTAACATTTTCGGAAACCTCAAACACCTAGGCCATGCGTAAGTAAAATTAAGTGGTTGTAAACTTTTAATGGGTTGTGTTTTCATTTTGTCAAATCGAAAAAAATCATTAGCAGATGCCAAAATAATCTTTAATTTTTTATTTTTAAATTTATACATTAATATTTTTTACTGAAGACAAAAACGGATATTTTAAACTTGATTCTTTCATTTTTATGTATCAAAATGAAAAAAAAAAACAAGTATTAGGTCGAAAGGTCACTGAAAGAATTTTCATATATAAAAATAGTTGAATCGAGCTCAAAATAGCCGCACAGGGAGAACATGTGGGAAATTTTATTACAATTCTAGGTATTTTTGCTATACATCATAAACTGCTAAATCATTGTAGTAAAGTTTTCACCAATCCTATGGAACTTATCTATAGCCATGAACGTACTATACATATATATGTATACTTGTACAGATTATACAATTATGCAATTAATGCCGTGGTATTTATTTGATTATACTTCTTAATAAAAACACGAAAAATATTTTGATTTTTTTTTTGATGTTCGAGAATAAATCCATTCTCAACCAAGCATTGGTGTATTGCAATTTCAAATATTTATTGATCATTGTTTTACAATTCTCACCAAAGAATTGCAGAAAAAAATTATAGAGAATTCAACGGAATTAAAGAAATTCATTTGTAGCTAAGATATCTAACAAAATTCAGAAAACTTTGAAATGATTTCTTTTAATAGCTTGGTTTTATACAAGGAAAACAGCATAAACGATAACAACAACATAACAAAAATTGCTTCACTAAAACATAGTATAACCTGTGCTTATCAGAGTAGTGTCTTAAAGTTTGTGATATTGAAGTATTTTCAAAGAAGGATCAAATCCAGCGATCGCGGAGGCCACCTCCATGGTCAATTAGGACCGATCCATCGATCATCAGGTTAGCTGTCGATGCACATACAATGTATAATGGGCGAGCGTACCATTTAACTGATACCAGCGTGTATTTGTTGTGGACAGTCCACACCGGAGTGATACAACACGAATATGACACGAATACGACAAACGACACAACCAGTAACACGACACGTGCCGTGCAAATTTAATTTAATTGTCGTGTTGCTGGTTGTGTCGTTTGTCGTATTGCGCTCGTCTCACTCCAGTGTGGACTGCGCCTTACGTTAAGAGGTAACATTCCAATAAAATTTCTGACCATTTAATATCTCCAAAGAATTTTTTGCGTCAAATTTGCATCATACATTTCATAATGTACTCGATTATGGAATACCAAACAGCAAAAGCTTCTTGAGGTTTCTTGGAAATGCATGTCTCTATAGTTATGCCAGGATTTTCTCGAGATCAGTAATGTTACCTATGAATCAACTAATATTCATAGATGACATAATAAAATGCAGTAATCTGGACGCTAAATATGTAACATGCAAAGATTGTAACAATAATATCTATTGATACCGTAATATCAAAGTCGCAACTTACCAGATAAAAATTATTCGGTCATTTGAAAGCGTTAAATGAAAAAGTAATTAAAAAAAAACTATTGAAGATGAGTATAGGAAATATTACAGCAAATCGGTATAGAATTTAACTCTACATCCAAAAATTGTTGCAAACCCCAAATTTTTAAAACTGAAGAATTTCGTTAAGCTGGGGAACTAACTAGCCAGTTCTATGGAAGACCGTGTATATTTGCAATAATTTACAATATTTTTTGAACTTCATCGAATATAATGTGCAAAATATGTAAATTGCTGCTTTATGTATGTTTGAAATAAATACAGATACATACACTGTATTTAAAAACCAGATATATTCTAAAATAAAAGGATATTAGAAATAAAAATACATTTTAACACAAATAAATTTTCTAAGTATAATATACATACATATTATACCTTACTTGGATTAACAAGCACTACAATGCTATATAGTTTTCCAAAATGTAACCTAACAGTTCTTCTATGTTTCTTCATAAGTTTTCTAGCACTGAAACACACTGTTCAATATACGACAATAACCATTGTCTTATATCTTGTGTTTCGTAATCACTTATCGCGCCTATTGAGTCTAAAACTTCATCAAATAGTAGGACGTTAACGCAGAAATATTGAAAAATGTCGGAAATTTTCATTATTGTTTCGAACGCACAAGAATCAAATTTAACGTTCATAACATATTTAGAAAAAAATGCACGACCTGTATTCTCACATTGATGTGGTAGCAATCCGTGTTGGTACATTTATTATAGGTGAATATATAGGTGCTCCATAATTTTAAACGAGTTGTCTTTGGGTCATTGTTTTCTCTCAAACATATGGAACATTATAGGTATATACTTTAGTTATGTAGAAAGTCAACAGATTTGGGTTCCTCTGGCACGAAATCCACTTGATGTTATTCTAGAACCATAAACACTATCCTTAAATTAAGTATTATAATGTATTTAGACTTTTTGATTTCCTTTTTCCTCTGCTGTTTATTTTTTATCATTAACTTAATTTCTTACAATTTATTTCAAAGAAATTGTGTTTTCTCTGTGTAACTAGCTTTTATTACTTTTCCATCATCCATTTAATTCAATAGCAAATATGGTTTTTCTCCAATTATATTATCTACGGTTAATGGTATACATAAAACAGTTAAAAAAAAATATTAAAAAGTTACTAACCTCTAGAACGTTGTTGCAAACGATGGAAATCTCATGCTCTCAAACTAACTTAAGCATATACTGTGAGTTGTTTTTTATTTAACTCTAACATATCATATTAACATTGCCCTATATTCTGTTTTAAAACAGACAAGTAAATGCGTTACAGACAATTTGTTCCTTTTCGCTGGTTAGGTCGATTCGGCTCGATTGCTTCAAACACGTCTCGCTTTTGTCGAATATTTCCGAAGAGAAAAGACGACAGTAGTGAGTAACATCTGCCTCTACAGAGTTAAAGAAATTATAATTGATTCAAGAAGATAATGTCTTAAATAAACCACAGGAAAAATTAAATTATATTTGAAATTATTACAGTAATTACTATTGTTAGATGAAGACAACCAACAGTGACAGTATTGGGTATTTGTAAATCTTCTATTTTCTAAGCGTTTACGTTCGCTAATGCTTCTCATTTTATACATTCTTGTGTTGAATGCGATGTCATATTTTCTTCAATCCATTCATCCTTTTTAACACATTGCAAAGAAGAAATCTATACAATCTATGCTGTGCACAAGCAGGATATTCAAATTACTACAATGAATCTCGTCTAACACCACCTAAGCGTGTGTCCCAGCCTTTCATTTTCCAAACCTTCAAATTCCCGTAAACTATGAGCAAAGTTTCAGAAACATACACATACGTCTAACAATACAAAACCGTCCAAATTTTTCTCTCGCATTCATGTTTACTCTTTTTTAGCGGTGACACGTATGAATGTATTTTCTGCGGTATTCGCGCGGGCATCATAAATAACGAACATACCCTCGCGAATCCATCGGGGGATTCACATGATATAGGACATGTCAATTGCTACAAATGTTTGGAATACGGGTTTTGCGACAGACGTATGATACGAAGTCGAATTTCTGGTCACACACACATACATATGTATGTGCATACATGTGAAATATCATCAGTGTTTTCGACACTGCAAAATGATGAAATCCGTGATGAAAATACAAATGCGCTGCATACTGCGGATGATGAGATAAAGGTTTCCAGAAGAGTCTACGGCTCGACGAACTTCATTTTTATTTAACGCATCTATAACAAAAAGCGCTTGATTTTTTTTAATGCAGTTTAGTGCTACCAGTTAAAATTATTGCCATGGTGAGCTGAGATTATTAAAAGTTATATAAAATGGCAGATATCATATATCGCAGCTGTATTAACAAAGTGAATAGAGTTTTACACATGCATGGAAGTTTTTATAAACTATTTTACACCAAATAGTGGGATTGCCTTAATTAACATACTAATTTTTTGCTTCAGCTGAGGTATGTTCAACTTTTGTGAAACAAGTAACAAGCACGGGTCAGATGATTATAATAAATTAGCAAAATGACAAATAAAAAAGGACTAAATAGTAACGAGTATCAATACGGTTATGGTTTTGTTAAATCATCTTGACAATTACCAAAGATTTATTAATACTAAAAATATTAATTTACTTTAGTATTAGTATTTACTCCTCTAATCCTAATTGTAGCCTCACAATATCTTTGCATGTAGTGAATTTGCTTTCTATGTTCGTCGACGCGTATAGAAAGCAAATCTACATTTTTTCAACATTTAACAAACACAGGACACACACGTATAAACAATGCAAATGTTAAGTTATTACATAGATGTGACAAAAGCCATAAAGTGAGGTTGCTAGAGGCATACGAAATAGAAAGACATAGAAGGAACAATAATACAATAATATTAAATGAGCAATGAGACTATAATATAAAACCACTTTTACATTTTTAAATAATACAATGTAAAACACATTAAAACGTATTTGATAAAATCATCATATTCATTCACCCAAGTATTTTCCTAATTCAAATTGTTATATTTAATTACATTTTCTTTTCCTTTTTACTTCATAAACCTCATGTTTTAATTATATGTTTTTCAAAGTCAATATTTAAAACAAACGTACGCATCCAATATATACATTCACAAATATTTTACTAAAATCATTTTTACATACATACGTTCAAAACAGCACAAAATAAATTGTTGTTAAAATATATCCGAATCTGTTCTCAGTACGTTCTTCATTCGGGCCGTTTTGTATGTTTTTCTTTCGATTAGCTGCGACAATTGTGAGATTTTTAAAATTATATACATGTTAATGTGTTGTTGTTTTCACGTTCCATCATTTTTAAATTAGTTTTCAAATTAGTTTTAACGGTTTTAAAGAATTTTCTCTCATTGTACCCACAAAAATTTTTTCGACGCATCATTCTTAAATAGGAAACAAACATTTGACGTTTTAGTAAGTATTTTATTCATAAAATTATTACATTTAGCATTTATAAAATAAAAAAAAAATAAGATTTTGAATTTAAATTATAACTTCAATTTGTATTTTATATATACATAAAAATATTGTATACAAAAATTTAAATGTCAAATCAATTTTGTAATTGCTGACAAAAACATTTTTATCTTATAGTTCCCCGAAGATGGTTTAATAAACCGAAACATGTCGCAATAAGATAATATGATAATAAAAAGGATTGGAACACGAATTTGCCTTTGATTTAATTTCAATATCAACATATATTACACCAATCCCCTGGGACACTATAGATTGTATAGTTTTTATTTTTTTTTTATTTTTAAGTGGTGATTATATCTTTAAAAAAATATAACGCTAAAACGATTGATCTACAATTTGTGCGAAGTAAATGCAAATGATAGATTATTTGTGAATTTGTTACTAACTTTTCTCATGTATCAAGCTGTTTCATTAGTTGTCACTGCATTGCTGATTTGACGTAAATTCTTCCGAAAAAAATCCTCTACCATGGTGATTTTAATTATTTCCTTCACAACGAAATTATTCAAGATTGGCAAAGTTGGTGCAATGACTCTGCTAGATTTAAGGGGCAAAATTCGCCAACGAATTTTGGATGCTAAAGAAGAAATCTTAAATCTTGTCTAAGAAGATCCGTCTAATAGTACTCAAAAAATATCTCAAATCGAATCTTCTAGCAAACACTGCGCGAGAATCAATTATATCCTTTCCATGTACAAAAAGTACAGGCTTTACAACCGCAAGAGTATTCTTTACGTTTACAATTCTGTGGTTTCTACAAACATGCAGAAATTCCAATCCTTCTCTTCCATTGTATTGGCGACTGATGAAGCAACGTTTACACGTAACGGCATAACGTAACTGTTGTAATACTCGTATCTGGACTGTCGAAAATCCACATGCTGTTCGTCGTAATCGTTTTCAGCACAGATTTACGATAAACCATTGGGCCGGACTAGTCAACGGACAACTTATCTACCACTCTTTGTTACCAAATCTATGTATGCATGATTATCTCTTGTTTTTGCAAAATCATTTGCTGGAACTATTGAGAGAAGTTCCTTTGAATGTATAGAAAACTGGTACAGTAAGTTTTAGGTTGATTGCTTTGGACTGCAGCACGTCAAAATTAAATTGAATGTCATTTATATCTATCATATTTTATCAAGTTAATATTCCACAATTAAACGATATTCGAAAAAAAGCTAACTAGCTTCCATATGTTACTTGACAAACAGACTACTTACACAGCAAAAATTCCAAAATTTTTGGGTAAATGTATTTTTATATTGTACCAGTTTTCTTTGCAGCCGATAGTACCTCATCAAATGTATTTTCGCCAATATTTAGATGATGTGTTGGAAAACAAGGGGTTTGGTCGAAATAGTCCTGTTCCATGACCTCCTCAGTCAGCCGACCTTAACTCCTTAATTTCTATTTATGCGGCGTTATGGAGGTCATGATATACACCAACGAAATAATAGATTTAGGTGATCTTCGTAACCGCACTGAGGCAGCTACGACGACAGGCAAGACCAATGCTTAGTAAATTATGCCAATTCATGGATACGTCAAGCAAGACTTTGCGTTCAATAATATGGCGATAACTTTAAACGACTAGTGTAAGGTGGATTCCATGAAAAACGTATACAAAATGTTTCATTTAATATGCTTATTACCACTTAAATATAAAAAAAAAATAAAAGTTAGTACATTTCTTTTATCACTTTTCTCATCATTTTATCATTTTCTTTTATTCATTTTATTATGCAACTTTTGTTAAAATACTTTTACGTTAACGACCTTATTTTAAGATGTTTAATCATCCCTTGAAATTAAAACCACATGACCGTAAACACCCTGTATAGCTGTTTTACTCCAAGATGGCAAGTTTTAGTGCCTATTTTACAAAGAATTTTTATTTCTAAAATTTATTTAGTAGCTATATTTAACTTTCACAGGCGGTGTGGTGGTTCTACAGCTTCAATTTGCAATGCAACAATTGGTGTAGTTTTCATTTTAGTCACAGATAGTCTTAGGGCTTTACTTTTTGTAGTATTCTACACTTGTCCACATTTAATTTGACGAATTTAGTTACTGAACCTACACGTAAAGACGTATTGATAGACAACATTTTTGTTAATCTTCCAGGTGCAAGCAGTTTTACCGTCCGTGATATAGGATCACAATTACGTTTTCGCTCCGTTATAACTTATATGACAGAGACTGTGCACTAATTGTTTATAAAAAAAAAGAAAAACTCACTCGTTTCTTTAACAACAATATGTGATGGGTGTTTCAGTTCGCTTTATTGCAAGAAATTAGGCCGAATCTTAAGCAATTTAACGATTTTAATGAAGTTTGAAAGCTTCATTAAAATCGTTAAATTGTTAAAAGCTGTTCAAGCTCTAGATAGCGGCAATTTTGTTGCCGGTGTTTTCTGCAATTTATCACGTGATTTTGATTGCGTCAGTTACGATCTGTGAATGGAGAAACTTCAACTATGTAGCGCGTGGTGTCGTTGCCGACTGGTTTAGGGATTATCTGTCGGAACGCTTGCAGTTTGTCAAAATTTCATACAAAACTCTAGCGTCCATTATAAATCTTCATTATTACCCGTAGACTGAGGAGTGCCGCAGGTTCCATTCCCTATATTATTAACGAAAACATTGATGAGACTTTTAAAAAATTAAGTAATATGGTTCTCTATGAATATATTATATCTAACATCTCCAAAACGAATGTCATTTTACTTCGTAGACCCGTAGACGTCAATCCAAATTAAACAACATATACTCTATTTCGCATGTACCTAAAGTTAATCAAAAGTGAAATCTGCCGTCAATACGTCAAACTTCTTAGATCTCACCATTGATGAAAATCTGAGCTGTGTGGATCATTGTAACTCCTAAACTGAAAAACTGAATAGTATTTGTTATTAACCTAAAGATATTGTTGAGCAGGAATCACGGTGAAGTGTGTGAATTGTACGATTATTATACGGCATAGCGTTTTGGGGTCTGTTCGCGGAGTCAAAAAGCGTCTTTATGGCACAAAAGCGAATTCTGCACCGCTTGGAAGGTGTCGGCAACAGGGCAGGGAGTCATGTCGTCCATTTTTCAATCAATTTAAAAGTCTAACACTTCCAAGTATCTACATATTAGACATCCTTTGTTTTGTCTTCAACCATCAAAACGAATACTTGAGGAACATTAATGTTCACATTCACTATGATACTAGAGGTAAAAGAAATTATGTTACGCCTTTGAATACATTGCTATTAACTAGAAGAGCACCCGTTTCAATGGGAATCCAACTATTTAATGTGTTGCCGGCCCAGCCTAAGTCGGCAGGTATATGTATGCGCCTTTGATGTATTTATTTCTCTCTATTTTATAAGTTCAATGTTTTTCTATGTTTGCTTACTGCATTCTTCCTTACATTTAAAGTAGATTTACTAAAAAAAAATAGAGTACTAGGACTAGACATACTCTCCGGAGAGCTAGTAAACAACATGAATTCATTCAGATAAGACGAATAAACACGAGGCTCTCTAGTCTACAAAAAAAAAAAAAACTAATGAAAGTTTGTCATTGGCACTTAAGACACTGGCAAGTAGACACTTTAAAAGCAATATCTTACGGAATGGCGAAGTCCATGTCAACAGCGGATGGTATATATTTACGGATAAATCTGTATTTTCAGTTATTAGTCGGTACACCAACACACAACTCCTAAATAAAAATTCACTTAGACACACTCTTTCTCAATAAGTGGACAGATGCTTAGGAATGCTACATAGTAACTACAAAGATATCCCATCCAACTCCACTTATCTTTTTCTCTAGTATTCCTTGTAAAACGAAATTTTATAAACATACTGCATGAAAATATAGTTAATTCTTTCAACAAATTAACTCCGACACATATACCTAATGAATTTTAACCGACTAACTGACCTAAAAGAAGCGTATACATCATTGTGTGGCATTTCTTTATTCTTTGTTTAAGATTAGATTTCTTCCAAAATATGCAAAAATAACGTGGATGTGAATTTATCAAAATCAAAACATAACTTTAATTGACTTTGTATATATGTAAATTTGTTGTAATGTATTTTACAGCGAAATAATGTGATTTCTAAAAAACTATTTCCGATTTTTGCAAATCTCCAATTTCGCAGCAGTAATTGTGCTACTTTTTAGTGGCTACAAAAATAATGTAATTATATATTCTATTTGCATAAACTTGGGTATCTTTCGAAACATAGTAGCACAAATAACAGCAATTTGTCACTTTTGTTTTCCTCTGAAGTATTTTATAATATTCAAAGACGATGTCTTTCAATTTGTGCAATAAATATTAAAAAAAAAAAACAAATCTACACAGAAAAAAAATGTGAGAAAATTTAAAACAATTATAAACATCTGTACAACAATTTGTGTAACGCATAGGGACAAAGACAATATATTTAAAAAATTCACACAAAATTGTAGTTAATAATTTAGCAGATTATATCAAACAAATTGTGTGATTTCTTTACTGAATTTTATGTAACTGTACTACACAATTTCTATTGATAGCATACACATTTTTTTTGAGCACGGTCATCTATCTGTGTAAATTTTTAGAACTAAAATTTTAAAAAATTACTACAATTTTTCAAACAATTAGAAGTAAAATGTTACACATGCAATGTAAGTTTATTACACATATAGTGTAGGTTTATTATATAATATTGAAGGAACGTTTATTATTATTAAAAAAATCTCATTGTTACTAAACTGACTTTATTTTAAAAATGTCACATACAAAACATATTCACAAAAATTTAAAAGAAAAACATCTGCGACCTATAAAAGTATTTATGTTGACTTTTACCATAAAGCAAGGCTGGTTGTCATTATAGAGTATATAGGAAACAATCTGAATTTCGTCAGCTTGTTCTACCTCTACATATATGTAGACGCGTTTAAAGCAGAGGCAAAATTCGTTTATTTGGCAAGTATAAAATACAAAAAGTAACAGAATTGGCGTAGAATTTTGGTGTATATTTATTTGACCACATAATTTGATTTCACAATACTTGTTTAGAATCCTCTTAATTAGAAATTTTTCAATAAGTTTCACATTATGATGGCGAACTTCAAAGTTTCTATTTTCAAATAATCATTTTGTGTAAAAATGAAGCTATAGGGACTCATTTATATTCCCTACTCACAGTCTTATTTACATCAGCTCACGCCCTATACAAAATGTGACCCCTTTCAAGTATCATCAACTTACAGCTTCCCTCTTTTAATTTACAAAATGTTTCTGTATGTAGTATAGTAGCAGGTGTCGTATCTTTTACATCCCCCGTTCCAATTCATTTCCCCAGCAATGGAATGAATACATGCAAACGTCAGCAACACCTGGTGGAACAGAGACAACTTGTTAGTATTTCGGCCGGTAATTTCGTCACGTCGATATATCACATGCCCGCATTTTTGTTAATTAATGAAGACTAATCTGCGGTGGTTGCATTAAATTTGGCCAAATGCGGGCATTTGTTTCGCTTGAGAGAAGTAAAATATTAATCGAAATTTGATTGCTTTTTTTTAAAACAAAGTTGATTATATATGTAACTAGTAAGTAAATGATGTGAAGTTGACTTCCTAATTTACTTATTTGCAACAACTACAAAGTATTGCACTCCTAGTCTGGGCTTTTACATTCAGCCATCTTCAGGTGTTTTGAATTCAAAAAAAAAAAATTTTTTTGCTTCGAACGAACGAGATATTTAGTAAATGTAAAATCCAGCAAAGTGTTAAGATATCGTTCGCATAACTATTACTGTTTTGAGCCAAAAAAAGTATGTCGTTTCCTATTAAGCAATTAATTTTTAACGCCGAATCAGTAGTCTTTTTATTTAACAAAACTTCTTTCTGTTATTTTATACTTTTTTTTGTTGAACCAAATATATATTCAGTACTTTCAACAAAAAATCGATGTTAAAATCAACGTAAAATTTGTGTTAAAGTTCTAATGTTACTGCAACATAAAAATTATAAAAGAAGTAGAAAAACTGTTGGAGCAAATAATATTTTATATTTGATACAATGTGCGTTAAAACAGCAGACTTTTCTGTTCCGTATAACATTATAATCATGTTGAAGCGGTTGAAGCATATTGAGTATAGCGGTCTTTGAGGTAGGAAACAATTTTTTTTTAACAGAATTGTGGGTGATGCATACAGAACTCACTGTTATTAACTGTATACTACAATGTTTATAGAAATAATCCTACACTAAATATTTTCGACAGATCATTCGTAATAAAAGATATACATAACTGAGAAATTTTGCGAGCGTCATCTACTTCTTTTCGTGCTAACTGTCGCATTTTACACCGGAGAGTGGCACTAAAACTAACGTTAGTGTACTGTAGCGTAACTGAGAGTAGTAATTTCATTCTTTTATTAATTGCTTACCATTTCATCGATATAAAACATTCATAATTTTAAGAACAATTGCGCTGTATTATTATATATAATTATATTGTATCATTATATTTTTACTAAGCTGAATATCTAAGTAAGCCTACATTTTTTTGTGTTTCAAAAATTTCAAATGTAATGTCTCACAGCACGAACTAGATTACCAAAACTTAGCATAAAATATCACTACGTATGAACGAGCAAAATGCAACTTTATGACACTGTTTTTCGACAAGTCAGTGAAGTACACAAAATGCTGATTGTATATGTGAAATTAAAGATGCATTTTGTAGAATATGTTAAATAAAAAAAAATAATTTTGTTTTTATAAAAAGGAGTTAGTTGACGCAAAAGGTTTCTTTTTAAGATCTAAAACCTTATGAACCGATTTTCAAGTTTATTACATTTACATACTTTTAAAAATACTTCTTTCACATATTTTTAAATACAAATTAGAAGGTGAATTTGGCTCTTTAGTGTCCGCAGTTTGTCGACCCTTGCTTTAGAAATCCAGTGTATATGAAAATATTAAAATAGGTATCAGTTACCGACATTAACATTTAGCACCATCAAACCATTGAGCCATTCGTTCGACTGCTAAATAATAATTTCAGAGACTGTACATATTAAGGTGCACCAGTATGTATAATAGTACAGTTTATGAGGTTGGTCTCGTATTTATTTCAATTGCGCATAGCATTAGCCTTTGTCCTTTAAATTAAATAATTAATTGCTTTCAATTGTAGTTTAAGGTAGCAAGTAACCTATTGTTCATACTTTTCATTGCATGAATTATAAGTAATTAATGGTGTGATTGTTTCGTGTGAATGGATCAGTAAACTTGCAAAATTACAGTGTTTTATCTAATGATAAATGTAACTGAATTGTTGAATTTTGTACATATGGGTCATTCGCTATAATTAACTTAAGATTTTGAAAATATATTATTTGACTTCTTTCCACTATACCTATCGAATTTTTTTTTTTTGATTATTGAATAATTTTAGTTTTTGCATTGAATGTAGAAGGTCTCAATTATCTTGTACAATCATTTCACTCTGGAAATTAATATATACCTCAACAACCAAAAAAATAAAATAGATAAGTAGATGCATTAGAAAGAAAAAAGATCATTTACAAGTTTAATTATAAAAGTTGCACCACAAATTAACGGCCAAAGTTCACAAAAACATAGGTATACAACAGCGACTGCTGGTGCATACGTCATTGGGAGAGCTGTAACAATTTGTTCTTCGTATGCTATCGCATTAGATACGAAAATGTTATGAATTTAAACGAAGAAATTCGATTATTGTTAAAGCCTTCTCGGTGACGTATGCATCAGCCGCCGCTGGCATACAACATAACTATGACGTCTCTATCTGCAGATAATAATATACCTTCTCATTCTTACAATATCTTTAATTTGGTAGCCATTTCAGTAATATTTGATGGCGTGCATATGATAGGCAAGTAAATTTCAGTGAAGACCATTAGTACTTCATTATAACGAACACTTACTAAAGCACGGGTGTACCATACTAACTTTCGGAGAAATTGCTACTATCCTGCTACTTTGATGTATGGTCGCGGGAAAAAGATACTGTTAAAAATTTATTATTCACCTCTAGTGTTATCTAGTCTTCTCAATGCAATAGGTTCAAATTTACAATTTTAAAATTTAAGCTCGAGCTATTTCACTTAAGTAATGTGTGTGACATTATATCGTATTTTATTACTTTTATTAATTTTTGTAACTATTCTACAGTTAACTTGTTTCATTCATTGTTCATTAATTATGGTATATTTATACACTTCTCTAATGTTTTTAAACAAATCTTTATTCAATAAGGTATGGCTGTTCACTCTAAATAAACTACATACATCACTTTAAATCTAGTTGTTAATTTTAGTAAATATTGTACGAGGTAGCCAAAATTATAACAAGAAATGGAAATGGATTTACTTACTCCTCAACTAATTCAAATACAGCCTGCAGTGTATACAACCCACATCACCGATTGGTAGAGCCCTCTAGCGATGATTTTACGAACGACATAAAATTTATGCCATCGGTGCTACAGATGGCGCTATCAGTACCTTTTAGGGCAAAGAAGGCCAACACAACAAATTATTTTACTTCATGTACATATATGTGTTTAGATAGTAATACCCAATGCGTACAATTACTTCAACAGATTTTGTTCGTTTCTCGAAATTGTTACTGAGCTATGGTTTGTTTTTGTTACAGCTTTCCGAGCTTGAACAACGGGTGCTCGAAGCAGAAGGAAGAGCGGAAGAGGCGGAAGACAAGGTGAGCGTTATTACAGTACCGACTAGACAGATAAGGATAGGTCGTGCGAGATAGGGGTATAAGCGGTCGCCAGGCAACGCGTCTCACTTTCGTTTGTTATTGATTATTTTTCGTCGCGACGCAGCTGCCCGTTGACATGGCGTCGTCTTGCAGCTGACAGAAAAACAGAAATTTGTTTCGAGTTTTGTTTTTGGTTCTCGGTTTCTCTTATTTGGTGCGACTTTTCGATTGTATTTGTTATTTGTGTGGGTGTTTTAGCGGTAAAATGTAAGTGATTAGAATTGTTTTATTCAAGTGTGCTTGTTTTAGTTATATTTGAAAAAACGAATAAAACTGATCACTTAATTGCTGGTACATGAACTAAAATTCTATGCTAGAGAACAAATTGTTATTAAAAAGGAGTTATATGTAATTCAACCAAGGAAAAGTGCATGTTATTGACAAATGCAGATTTAGAATATGGTGGTAAATAAAGGCTGTGCTTGTTCTAGAAATGTTTCGTTTAAAATGCTTTATAAAATTTGCTTTACAGCGTTCATATTGCAATTTCGCTTGTTGCATTTGCTTATGTAGAAACATTTATTTCAATCAGAAAGTAATAGGTATAGTGGATCATTTCCTGCAGGATTTTCTCTAGTCGAAATGCTAGTATTTTTTTTTATTGCTGCAAGGATTTCGGTAATAGCACCTTGGACAGCGTATCAATATATTTAAAATATACCATTGAATAAATCAACACACTCGAACAATACCAGTTATTGTAGAATCAATATAAGTATAAGCGACATTATCTAATTGGATGGTATAGTGTCTTTACAAGTAAACATGTTTACAAACATTGTTGTAGGTTGAGAAATGGTGACGTATACCTATATTTATCGACCAATTAGGCATCTTGTTAACATAGGTCAGGTTCAAAGCATATTTCATTTTAATGGAATACGTAGCTATAGTAATTTCAATAAACAACAAACGATAATTGAATGAAGCGACAGTATCGAAATAACACCAAATACTATAAAATGTTTGTGTGTATATGGTGACAGATTTTTTTATTTCGTAAATATTTATTTATTTTTCATACACATACAATGTTGTGGTGAATATGTAACATATTGAGAATTTTATGAGAGTGATATTTTGTAATGTAGTGTGTAAGAATGTAATTTTTTATTTGCAGCAGCAATTTAAAAGCGTTTATATAAATTAGAATTCAAATCTTTGATTAGGACAAATTTTGGGGAGAGATTAAGATTTCAGTTTGGATATTGATACTAATGAACATACCTACCTTCTAATTGTTGCTGAAAAAAATCACATGAAAAGGAGATTTTTTTCATTATCTCCTGAGCTAAGAGAAGATGAAGAACAATTGATGACTGATGATAGTACCATTAATGCTGCCATACTCACTCGAACAAAATAGGTTAAATCATGGTACATTCTAAAAACGCCTTAAAGATTAAAGTCATAAATAATTGAGATCAATTTATGTATAATCAAATTCAATATAGAAGAAAATTACCAGAAGATTGCCATACACTGTGAGGTGGTGTTCGAAGGTATAAATACGTATTGTTAAGTGTACTGTTCTTTGCTTTTTGAATGAGTTAATAAACATCCTGGTGCTTATCAAATCGATATAAATGACTAAACAATAAAAAGTTATAGCACGGCGTAGGCTTTCACGACCGATATAGCTAGCACTAATAACTTCTTCTATCTTCTCAGGATAACTGAATAGTTCAGTTATCCTGAAGAAGCTGCCAGTATGAACAACGAAACGTCGAGCGAAACTTTTGACCCACGGCGAAACCCGTAAGAAGCTATTAGTAATAAATAATTAAAAGTTATGTATGCCGCCTAAATACTCGAAAATCAAAAAGTTGTAAATAATGTTAAAAGTACCATTATGTTCAATGAATGTTAATAAGTTTTATTTTACATCACAAAAAAATAGAAAAATCCTCATTTCGACGCTGTTCAACAAAGACGAAGAATAGCCTACGTCCACATAGTCGATTGCTATATCTACACTTAACAAACATTGTCTATTGACAATGTCGACTGAGTGAGGACACTGCTTTAAACGATCCATATGAACTATCAAATAACTACAGGTTGCATTCGACATTCGACCAATACATGCGTGGAAGGTCAATGCACGCGTAATATGAAAGTACACCGACTCTCATAAACAAAAACATTATTAATGCATTCGCTGCCAAAATGTTTATGAATAAGTTTAGTGTATAACAAATGCTTCCTTAATGTTGGTATGACCCTGATACAACATATCAACGGTTTATAATGTACCCATATTCCGATACAGAAAACATTTGTTAGAAATTTGGTATACTCTCTGGATAATTGGCTACACAACAATATCGGATAACCGCAAGCACTTACAAGGCATATTCTTATATTATAATATTTATAATATCCATATTATACATAATACAATGTGATATAAACTTTTGGCAAACATTTAATAACTAATATTTGTTTTATAGCTGTTCATAATATTTATTGCAATTTTCTTTTTATACTAATATAGTAGATTTATAAACTTACATGGATTAAATATTTTCAAACTATTTGACAATCAATATTAAACTCACAATATTTAATAAATATAGTACATATTGGTATTGAATGTTAATTTAGAGATTGTTATACATATGTGTAATGCAAATATTGTTCCCATGTATAAAAAATGTTACTTTGAAATAATTATCTTAAAACATTCTATAAATATAGTTTTATCTTCAAAATATGTATTTCTGAAACATTTACACAGATTATTTATAGCATATTGAATACCTACATATTCTATAAATATTTGGTGCTACTTGGATAGGCACAAAATCAACTTTCTTTCTTTATAATAATAAACAAACTCTTGAATTTGTTAAACATTTTGATTACTGACAATAAAAGGCCAACATTAATTTTTTTGTTGGTAAACTTCACTCCATGACCAAATAGTTCGAGCATTCCCTAACAGCCACAAATATACCAAAGATATTTAAAAAAATATATTTGATAAATATTTTTCGTGAGAGGTTTTTGAATATATTTTTTTTATATTTTACCTAAATATAGATAAAACATACAATTGAAATATTTTAAATCAATGTAAGTTTGATATTTTGTAAAATATTATTTATATGAAAATCGAGATTTTTTTATGCAATCATACAAAGCTACATTAATTTGCCAGAATTAACTAAAATTATTTGTGGACAGTAACCTATATACATATCTTGGTTGTTTAGAATGTATAACATTGATAACGAAAAGCTATATGAAACTTTACCGGAAAGTAAAAAAGAACAACATACTTGGGGGTAACAAATTAATGTATTTCTGCTTTTAACTTGCAATCTTTGCATACTTGGAGGTGTCTAAAAGGGAAGAACTTTTTTCTTCACACTCACTGTACAAGTTAATAATCAATAATGCCTCAAAAATATAATATAATAAATAAAATAAATAATTAAAATAAAAAAATAAAAAATGAATTCTAAAGTTAGATAACGTAGAAATACATATCGTTCTGGATTATGAATTATATATTGCTTTTGATTTGGTGTGAATGGATGCATATAGCAGTTACCTCGCTGCAGTTATTTTAGCTCCTACGTAATATAATTACCTTTTACGTAAACGCAGATATATTGATAGAAGTTACAGCGCTCAACTTAGATACTAACTAAATCATAATTTTAGATATATATTATCTAATTTAATCTCTAAACTATCATTTTAAATAGGTACTTAATATGTATGAATATTTTACCCATTTTATATTATTAGTCCTAGGCACCAAATGTACAAAAGCAAAAATTAAATAAATCTTTATTTTTTTTTTATATGAAATAAATATTTACAGAAATAGAAAGCAAAATATTCCTGCAGAGTTAAGAAAAATATATTGAGAAATCATTTGCAACAAATATAATGAATGCTACATAACATATATATTTGTAAACCGTATTCCTAATATATTTTCTATAAAATGTTTTATACATATTATGTTAATATAACTAATATTCAAGAGAGATTTAATATTTTCTAAATATTTCTGAAATATATGAAATAAATATAGTTGGTTATTGGGGTTATCATACGAAAAATTTGATGCATTAGTTTATTAATCTCGCATAAATCGGTATGCAGTAGTAAGCAAGTAGGCAGTAGGTAAATTTGAGTTTTAGAGATTTTCAAATTTTATTGATTTTTTTTTCGTGCGTATTAATTTCAAAAAATTTGATTCATTTGAACCATTACTAAATGATAAATATAGTTCATAGTCTAATTAAATAATTGAGAAACTACATACATTAGGCTTAATTAACTTATTCCTTGCATAAACTAGATATGATTTCATAATATATACCTGCATGAAAGTTTTAGAATATTTTGCATGGAAATTTGATTTGACATTATCAAATAACTGTTTGTTTACTAATTGTAAGTTATAAACATTACAGTAAATAACTACAAAAAGAAATCATAAAATTTTCAATCCAATAAAAAAATGAATTTGTGTCTCATCGTTTGAGAACAAATCTACATGTGTAAAAAATTGTTTGCAGTAATTGTTCTCTTTATTCCACAGAGTGTACCTGGCCGTTACAAAATTGGCGTTCTAATACATTTGTAAGCCTAGAACTGTTGTAGCTTAACATAAAGAAGCTATATTTTAGTAAATCACTTTCGTAATGAAGCTTTTATTTTTATGGCGTTGAGCAAGGAAGAAGGTTCTCAAAAATAAAAAATACATTCTCTATAACCGTATAATCAATATTCCGTTGTCCACGAATTAGGTATCACAAGCATATGTAACATTATCTATCAATATGCCTACATCTGCGTAGAATTAGATTATGCTTTCATAAAAATTAAACACGTATAAAATATCCAGATCTTAAGTGAAAATTATACGAGAAATGCCGTTGCCGGCTATGTAAAATTGATATTGTAAAGTAGAATTGATAAAATGTATTACAAAAATTTACTCGAATTGGCATTTACAGATGCAGTTTTTGCGAAAAGTCCATAGGTATTTCTCTGCATATATTATCGAAGACAAAAGTCTTGACTCAAAATTAAAGAGAGAAATATTGAAATACTGAAGAAACTCCAATGATTCTATCTCTATTTATGTCAACTTTGAGTCAAGACTTTTGTCTTTGATAATACATTAATTTACACTGCGATATGATACTAAATAAAATACTTTTTCTTTAGTATAAATAAGGGTTGTCTGCGATGGTATCTATTCTACTAATACATAGTCGAGCATTATTGAATGACAAGCATTTCGCTTAAAACTTACTTAAAACTTTTCAGTTATGAATGATCATTACTCGATGATATTGATTAATGAATATAATCGAAAGAATGACTCATAATCTATTATTTAGTAGGTCGTCGAAGATCGCAGGGATATCAACTGACTTTTTTGCCATCGTGAATTGTCTTCCACATATAAATATAAAATATTAATTACGAATAATCGATTATTGATAATTCGATTGTACATACCTTCCACTAACATGTACCGACTTCGTAGGAAATGAAATAGCATAATAACTAATTTTGTTTCTTCTACTCTTTACAAGAATTATTTAATAATTAACCGGCACAAAATTACTTGAACACACCAAAGAAAAATTGCTAACTCTAAAGTAACAACTACTTATTTAACCGTATAATAGAATGGTCACGATATTTCTATCCTATCTAACTTAACATTAGGATGCCAGCGTTAACTAGTTCTTGCACCCGAATTTTAGCGATTTAATATGTGACGCATGGTTGCAGTTTATCGTTATTATAAAACCACCCCACATGTCTCTCTGATGAGTCATTTAACCCAAATAAATAGTACGGGGTCTCTGCACCCCATGCACATGTCACATGTCGTATCAAGTTTCATTGTTTAGGTTCCCTCTTCAACACTACCGACTAGCTTTTCGGTATTTTCGCTTACAATACAACTGAGATTTGCTGCGGCTCCCAACGCAATTTGTTCTTTCGGAGGAAATTAGGGATTTCTCTTTTCTAGCGTAGAATGTGCTGTAACACATTTATGTGTGTATGTTTCTATATTAAAATAGTTAAGTAAGTTAAATAATGTTTTCGTGTTTCCCAAAATTTCTATTCCGTGTCTCTAAAGCAACTCATAATAAATTGTTTTTCACTGCGAAACTAATAAATATTAGATACTGTTATCAATGTTTGTCTCTGATTATGTGTTGGCCTAATTATAGGTAACAATGTCTGTTGCGTAAATGACCTAATACTTTATAACACGTATTAACCATCATGAATTTAGTCTAATCAGAAATGGCACAAATAATTATTTTAATTCCTTTTTCTAATACATAATTTTATTGTTAAAACTTGCTCGTACACATTTCCTAAGGTATTTAAAATTTAAAGCGTGTGATGAGCTTTGGCAATTTGATGTCTTGTGTATCTACCTAAACAGAATATAGAGTTAAGAAAAAAAACAAGACGATATTTAAGCTAAAGCATTTATTTGTTTTTTTTTTCTTATTTGATTTTCTTTGTTTTAACGCAAATATTGTTTACACAAAAAGAAACACGTATTTTTATTTTTAGTGAAAGTTTCTTTTGTTCAGCTTTCGTTACGTATATAATACCACTGATTTAAAAACCAATAGATTTCAAACAAAATTTGGAATTTCTTTAAATATGTTTTCTTGCACTTCAAGAATAACTCTTTTTACTAGGTTTAATATTTTATTTCCAGTTAATAATTGGTATAATGAAGCAAATTTAACTGTGCCTTCTCCATTATCCACTCTTCTATTCTCAAAAGATTGCCTGAGAAGGGCTGTATAAAAGATCCCTACACAATTCAAATCATCAAGGAGCAAACAAACAGATGGCAGCACAAGAAACGTAGTCTAATAAATTGTAATCGACCATATATGTTGGAATTACACTGCTGCGCTCTCGGGCATAGATAATAGTTACTATAGATAGGTATGTTGCATATACTGTTTTGAAGCAGTAATGAACCATCTGTAGGTGTGTTATCAAAGCTTATTAAAACCGCGCGCTTATTTAAGCGGTATACTAAAGCATGCTGCTAGTTAAAAAATTTAATGATCAGGCAGGGTTGACCACAGTTTCCCATACTATATGAGAAATTGCATTCAACATAGACTCCCTGGTGATGATGGCGAATATCATACACACTAGCGTGAAAAGTTGTTTTCTGTATACTTTCAAGCCTATTAGCCATGTGTTGATGGCCGTTTGCACTGACACGTTAAGCTTGGTTTAATTTTTATTTTTATGACATTCACTATATGCATGAGACATGAACTATCACATTCAATGTACCGCTTAAAATTAAACCAGCCTTAACATGGCGATGCAAATGGGGCTAAGACAAATGACAATAGACGCCACCGATAGTACACACGTAAATATAGGGCAACCATCGGTAAGATTGGCCTACTTGCTTATCCACGACGCACGTGTCATGTGTCATTGGCCATCTATTGGTGTGTTATCGAAATAAAAATACAGTATCAGTAGCTGCTATTAAACGTAACCACCAAACTAAAATGGAAAATTTAAACTATATATCATGTCACATGTATTTTATAGTTGATTTAGTCAGTGAGTACTATTCGGGTCTTCTTATTATTCAGTTAACACCGCCGCCAGAACCCTATTGTATTATTCCCCATGCTATGCATAAACAGGTTAATCCCTTTTACTAGGTTTAGTAACTTGTGCGGTAAAGTTTTTCCGGCAGATCAGGCATCGTTGATTGGTCCCAATGGTATGTAGTTTCTACCGTTCCAATGCAACGCATTCAAAAACAACGTGGTGGGCTATCTCCTCCTGTTCTTTGCATAATCTACATATTGGTGTGTCCTTGACACAATGAACTGTTGACAGCACTAACACGTAAACCTATACGTAAGAAGTTTATTGTATACATTATTAATATCATCTACCTTTATTCCTAACTCATTTATCCAATTACGTCCGCATAAAAGAGGTACCATCGCGATCGCCGTCACTCATAATGTCCGGTTGGTAACGTATATTCAGGAGTACGGTCACAGTCTACTGTTCCCAGCTTAGCGAGTAGGCGCGGCAAGCAAAGGTCTTATGCAACTGGCCTCGGCTACTCAGAAATGATTCGAATGTCCTTAAGGATTAAAAGTGGTTTGAGATTATATCTAAAGGAGAAATACTAGGAATTAAACAAACTCTTCAGTTATTGCGTTGTATATTTAATTTTAAAGTTGTAGATTTGTTTTGGAAAATCATTTGATAAAAATTTGTAGTTTTCAACAGAAAATATTGATTAATTAAATATTTAATATGTTCATTACACTCGGTGTTATTAAGTGGGAACTGCATCTTCTAATACGCCAGTTGTTATTTTCTATTTAATATTTCGTGGTTCTCGGAATTTTTGTTAAAACACCATATATTACTTTTATAACATGCTTTACGTATTATAGCGATAAAGGTAGAGAAAACTATCATAGTTTAGGGAAGAGAAACATTAGTTAAGCTATTTTTACATATTTACATACATATATTTTTCATAGTTTATGGTTATAGAAATAAATATGTAGCTTTTTATTTTGTTTTTCTAGTAATTTAATATTCTAGGAAACGAAAAAAAAAAAACACCGTGTTACGGATCAAACAAATGTCCCGAAAGATAATATGTTTTACGGCATGCGACAAAGATGCCGCAACCTTTTCGGCTTGGACAGAGATTTCTGTTCGGAGAATTTGTCCTTTGTAGTTCCGTCTAAGAATTTATCGTAGAAAGATTTTTTTTAGAATCTCTGCATGCGCAATCGTAGATAGAGTTTTTGATTCCCTTGTTTACGAAGTTCTGTTCCAATCAACTATTCGTATTTTCCTCATCGCATTTTGTTCGTATTTACATGATATATACAATTAACAGGAGCGAAGCTATCTACTTATCAATAATAAAGATAATATTTGATTGTGCCTAGTCGAGTTACAATTTTAAACTTATTGAAAGATATTTCCCTTATTAAGAAATTGTTTATTACTTTTTATTGAAATCAGTAACATTGTCTCCTGGATGTGTTAATAAATTTGCATCAAAATTTTAAAAATCGGTTGGGTTACTATCATTATCAAGAGGGAGGTTTATTTGAACATTTAATCAATAATTAATCTATTTTATTGTTCCTGAAGATTTTTTTGAGTCAGTTTTATTATTTTATTGTAGTGGAATTTAAAATTTTAGGAATTTTATCTTAGTTAAATTTAAGATTTTATATTTATTAAATATTAGTTTTAGAATTTCTGATTATTTATGTCACTTTTTTATGTTATTTATAAATGTGGCTGATTCATAAATTCTCTTCTCCAATCTATTGTAGTTTCCTCTACATTTGTTGCTATTAGTATGATAGAAGCATGTTATAAAATATATGGTGTTTTAAAAAATGTCCAGACACACGATTAAAGACAAAGTAAAAACGTACGTTAATATTAATAATCATCAGGTACTTAATATTCTTTATTTAAAAACTTCAATTGACAGGAAAAAAAAAACCAATCCACAGCTTTCAAATTAAACGTCCTACTCAATAAGCGAAAAGTTTTTTTTTTGTTCTTAGTATTTCTCTCCTTTAGATATAATCTCAAACGATTTTCAATCTTTAAAAGAAAACATTCGAATCATTTCCGAGTACCCGAGCCCACCTGCATAAGAGCTTTGCTATACTTGCCGCGCCTACCCGATAAGCTGCAAACGATAGACTCTAACTGTACCCGTGCATACAGGTCACCGACCGGACATTATGAGTGACGGCGATGGCACATTATTATTGCATTGCACAACCATTAACGGTAACTTAACTTCTGCCCCATTGTATTCAATATTTACATCAATTTTTCCTTCTGCAATCATTCTCTTCGCTGTAAATGTGGATAATTTTACATCGGTCTTAAGCAATTTTATTTTTGAAAATTAAAATTGTTTAAGACCGACAGCGACACAACCAGCAACACGACAGGTGCCGTGTAAATTTAATGTGATTGTCATGTTTCTGGTTGTGTCGCTTGTTGTATTGCGTGTTGCAGCCCTTCATTGTGCACTCTACCTCAATTTACACGGTACGTGTCGTGTTGCTGACTGTGTCGCTTGTCGCGTTGCGTGTCGTATCTCTTCGGTGTGCAGTCTGCCTTTTAATCTAGCATGGTAATAACAGAAAATGAAGCGCCTGCGTCTACTTCCACTTGTATAACTTTGATTTCAATCTTTAAGTTAAGTTTATATGTTTTAATATTGTGGGTATTAGCATTAGAAATACAAAAGTTATGGCCTACTTCATTTTCCCTTGAATCAGACTTCTTATCATTAGTACTAATTTACTGTCTAGGAATTTTATTTTCGCCTCATTTTTATTTACTATTTTTTGGCATACCTTCTTTAAATGACCAATTTTCTTGCATACTTTGCAAGAATACTCACCGTACCGGAATATCCCACTATGTTTATTACCATAACACTTGCACTTATATTTCCTTGTATTTGTTGCTCCCATCTGTTTTTCTTTCTTGTTTACCCAACGAATCACTTCGTTACTAGTTGCCGGTTGCAACGTTTGGGCTTCTTTTTCAACCAATTTTTATACTACATGCCATAGTAAATGCTTTGTTAAATGAAAATTCTTCTGTTTCAACCAGTAGTTGCTTTTGAATTCGTTCACTCTTCAACCCAGAAATGAACTTATCGCTCAGTGTTTCATACAAAAATCACCAAATTTGCATCTGCTTGCCACTTTGTTCAATTGCAATGCATTTTTGATTTTTGATGCAAAATACTCGGTTAAGTACTTTTCATTTTCCAGGAATGTCAATATTGTAGCATCTTTTGGCATTGTGAGGTTATAGATAGGATTTAGAATGTACTTGCTCCCATTAGTAGACAAAAGTACATTGATTTCTTGTCATCCTACATATTATTTGCAGAAAACCATAATTTTCAGCGTTCCATATACGTTTCAAACGTTCCTTCTTTTTCTTTGAATTCTTCTATGCGGCCTATTTGAGGAAAGGTATTTGGCGCACTATTCGTACTGTTTTCCGCTTCTGCCATTTTATTTTCTTTGGCTAAAAAGTACTTTCAGTTCTTGATTTTACGATCCTCGTCGCCACTGTTGTGTCCTCGACACAATGAACTGTTGACAACAATAAACACGTAAAGCTATACTTAAGAAGTTTATTGTTCTTTTTTACACTTAGCAGAATGTGATTATAACTGACAACGGGTACCTTATTCTAGCGAGGTCTACCAACCATTCATTCATTATAGATATTGGTTATACTCGATTTAGTACATTCCGCCACCTGTGTATCTTATATGTAACTATATACTACACATATGGGTTCATGTTTAAAGACGCCTACTCTGTAGGCATTTCCTTAAATAGCCGCGTCTTGTCAGCCAACTCGTCACCGTTCTAAGCTGTTCTCTGTTGAGAGCCAATACATCCTCAGCTAGTTGCCGAGATGCTCACCTCATCATCCGTTTGCTGTATATCTGTCCTTCTACGCTGTTCCAGTGAACCTAATGTTTTCCTACGATGTACTTAGTCTCTGCGCCACGTACCGCAGCTTTAGTTATTCCCAGACCCAGTTCTGCTCCAGTAAATATTATTTCAGAGCCCTTTCTTGCAAGCTTGTTTGCAAGTTCGTTGCATACTATGCTCTCATGACCTGACACCCACACCAAAGTAACTTTTTGTGTCTGGCCAGCATTTTTACGGTGTCTAGTCGATCCCAAGCTAGTTTTGAGGTTACCTGATAAGATACTAGCACAGGGTGGCTTGGCTATCCGATAGAACATTAATCCGCTGACCTTTACGTTGTTTTTGCAACGTATGGGTCAGCGGATGTCTCTGTTGGTATTATTGCTATACGGCTGTATGTTGCCTCAACCATATATTCTTTTCCCATATATACCAACTCCAGAGCCTGTGATTCTTTTTGACCCACTGCATACCAGTTTTGGTTTTGAATCTCTGGTTTCTGTTTGGCTTTTCACTCATCCCAGTCCAAGATAACCTTTGTCAAAGGAGGGTTTGGGAGTCATCATTTCACTTTCCATTTCAAAGAGAGGGTTTGCGATTTCGATTGTTATTCCGGCATGCTCAGAAATATTCTAGGCTCTCCAATTTCGACCACTTTTTGATTTATATCGACCCCAATCTTGCTTCTCCTTCAATATAAATATCCAAGGAGGGTACATTTAGTATGGATTCTATAGCAGTTGTTGGTGACCAGGCAGCCATAAGTTAATATGGGTCTTACTGCTGCACTGTATAATTTTGCTTGTCATCTGTTCAATACGTTGATTCCATAACTTTCAACTGCCTGTATTTGTATACGGATTGGAATTTGTTCATGCGTTATAGCTACGTGCAGGGTTGGGCGCAAAAATACAAATACTTGAAATACGTATTTGAAATATATTTTTAAAGTATTTTGTGTATTTTGAAATACATAATTACTTTATTTACTATCATATGAGCATCATGAAAATAACGCAAGTCAATTACGACATCCTGCCAACGATTTTATTTAATGATGCACTGTGTATTTGGCGCTCTGTGCTTCCATAACCTCACTTTAAACCTTAATAGTTTGGTTGTATATGCATTTCGATTTCGTATTTCGTTCGAGCTTCGATAATAATAAGTACAATCTTATTTTAATGAAATTGTTGGAAATGCTGGAAACAAATATTAACTAAATTGATTATGTTTCCATGATTTTAAATAGATCCCGTTATACATACACCTTCAAGAAGTTGTTTTATCAGATACACTTCTTGAAGTGCTTGTTTACTTAAAAGGAGATGAAAATGTTAATAAAGAGATACTAGAATACAATAGTATTTTATTTTAGTTTTAAAGCATTAAGTATATTTTACTTACGTTATTATGAAGGAAAACGTCAGGTTTTTCTCCTATAACAGATTACTAAAATACTTTATTTTCTTTAAATGAGTACTTTGTTGATAGTACTGTATTTTAAATACCTGAAATGAATGTATTTTATATTTGGTATTTCAAATACTAATAAGGAATGTACTTTGTATTTGATATTTGAAATACATTTGGAATGTATTTTGCCTGTGTGTATAAAACCCTGCCAAAATTCTTTTCGCTTACGGTATTTATTTGACATAACCATCTGCGAACTAAAATTTAAATTTCTTGTAAAACTATCTAAATCCGTTTTAATAAATTTAATAGACAATTTGGAATACAAGCTAAGTATTTATACACAATATAAAATTTAAATAATTTAAAACTCATCGAAACGATAGTATTTTTAAATTTTTACACAAGATGGGACCATGGACACGTTTCATAAAAATGTACAGATTTACCAGTTTTAAAGCTCTGACTCTTTTAAATATAGACATTTATAAACGTTTTATATTCTTTCGTTCGAAATAAATCCAACATTCAATCTGCTAGATAAGTGTTATCTGACCAACTGATAAATATTTACCAATCAAAGCTGCCAAGAAAAGATTGCCTATTTCTAGCGATAATGCTCTCTTTCTATGATTGCAGATTCGTAGATCACTAGATAGATGTGCTCAAACTTTGGAAGTTCTAAATATTGTTTTAACAACACAATGGATAGGTATTTTTTATCGGTTAACCTTGTTACAAACACTTTCTTCACGGAATACTTCAAATGTTCCACATTAGCTTAATGTTTTGCCATTGTTACGATGATGTTCTAGTATCTATTGTAGAACTCGTATTACAGAAATCGCACACTACAATAGGGTCGGGTCCTTCAGCAAATGACTTAATGACATTATTGTATTACACGATGACGAGTTCATATTTTAAATTAAATCAATTCAAAAAATGATAAATCTCAAATCATGTCCGAAAAACTGTTTTGGTGAATAAAAATCTGGAGATTTTTGCGTATGCCTAGTGTCATATGTTAGGTACCTACGATTTAATGGTTTCTCAATTATTTAATGTGTTTATATTTGACATTGTGACATTGTAAAAATGATGACGTAAGTTTTACGTTGTAGAAAATTGATAATCCTAAAACAATCTATAAACATTTGTTTTCTTATCTGTTATTACTTATTACGAGTTACAAAGTAATTCCATGAAACAGTCTGTATATTGAAAATGCTTACAGTTTGACTGTTAAATATTAATATGTATTAGAAGAAAAGAGCATATATGCACACCCAAACGCAGTGGCTAACCATTGCAAGTTAGTTTACTTTTAGATCTTTCGCTATAATAATCACACATCCAATATAACTTCGGGTATTATCATTGTTTTGCCACCTCTGAAACGTTTCCTTGAATATAACCTATAAGATATACACATTGCCAATAATTGCGAAAGATTATTCTGATCATTAGAATAGAGTACTACAAAGAAGAAACGTTTATAAAACAACAGTCATTAAGGATTTGCTAACAGCAAATTCAAAAATTCTAAACTGTGCATGTTTGATGTAAGAACTAGAAATTTGTTTTATAAACAGTATTATGTTGGGGTCATTATTGTTAAAGATATTTAAGAAGGGATCGGTTATTTTAGGAAGAATATGTATAAATACATCAAAATGAAAGTGTAAAAAAAAACTCTTGATTTAATTTTTTACGTAATATGCGATTAAAAGAACACTTTAGTTTTCTTTAGACATGTGATTCTATTTATCTCTTAACATTCTCGATAACGCTACCCTTTTCTAGATCACTATGTCAGACCATATAGTGTTTGGATAACGGAAAATACAAGCACACACACACACACATATGTAACTAAATATCGTGTGAACATACGCGCTGTGAGAGTGCATGTCATTTAAGCCTTTTAATTACCGAAACCTGTGAGTGTACGAAAATATCTACCCTCAGTACGGACACCCTGGCGATGTTCCAGTCATAGTCGAACGGTCGGTGTTGGATGTTGTTTCCCAAAGTCTAATGCACATATCCAGTTAAGTACATACGTGTATGTAGAAAGTGTAAAGTTCGTACGAAACCATTTGGGGAGGTTCGCTGACAACGACGACCGACGTCGGGACGAAGTGGCGCCGTTTATAGCGTACAGACGTCGTCTTCTCTCCTCTTTCACAGCCACCGCGTTTATGAACCTCGGTTTTCGGTTTAGTCTCAGTTAACTGGTGTCATTGGTGGAGTGCTATCCTCTAGTACCAGATTCCCATAACTCGTACAACAACTTTGTCTCCGTATTTGAATACAGTTAAGAGATATTAGAGGATAAAAGGAGAAGCTCTTCTTCACAATGGCGTGTAATCAGCGAGGTAATTTAACGTTAAATTAGTAGGTCGTGACTGTATTGCTTATTGAAACATATTACAATGTTTAGTTTTGTAAATGATTCATTAAAAAATTCTATGAGAAATAGAACGTATGATTAGTTATTGTTAGTTGTAGTGGGTTTGTATATCTACGTGTGCGTATCTATCGATTCCCCTTAGTCATCAACCCCTATTTGTTTGCTTGTTTTGAATTATGCGGAAGGGGAATGAATATGAACGGCGCGGCGTACTTTAAAATAGAATTGCAATCGTTTAATACAAAATATGTACATTTTATACAGTGTATCAAAAAAGTAGTGGAATGTGTTAGCGTATAGCTTATTAAATACCAATTGCATGGAAAATATTAGTGTTGGGCATTAAATTATCGATTAGTTGGGAGATAGTCGATAATTAATAGTTGTTTAGTTTTTCTGAAAAACAAAAAAAAAAACGTTAGAGACTTACATTCATTTACTGTCGTGTTTTCGTAACCACAATTATAGATAGTCGATTATTGATAGTTATCGATAGCCACTGACAATAATCGTCTTTATTTCAACAGTATAAATACAATTATAATTTTACACTGATTTTAAATATGCAATGTAATCACATAATAATATATAGACTGTCTCAATGAAAAAAATCATAATTTTGTGGACATTGTATAATTAATTAAGTCACCTTTATATACACTATTCAATGGCAAATAGAGTGATTATAACCAATTCCTGAAATTCGATCAAATTAGTACAACATATGTCTCTCCGTGCGTCACTCTGTGTACAGAGTGTCACAGAATAACTATTACTAATTTCCGAAAATGATAGGAGATACCGAAATAAATATTTTTTATTAATAAACTAGTGTCTGAAAATTTCTCGTTGTCAAGGTAAAAAAGATTTTATTAGAATAACACTGCATTAAAACTTTATAAAAATGTTTGAAGTCACGACCACCAATTTTCGATACACAGGTTGCAACGATTTGCAATCAAATGCCGAATCTTTGGAAAAGCTGAGACGAATATCCTCAAACGCTAGAATAATTAGAGCCACTAACTCGTGTTCTGTATTAACAGGTATCTCATAAACCAGTGATTTAATATGACCCCAAAACCAAAAATCAACTACGGTCATATCCGGCGAACGTGCACGCCAAAAAGTCGGTTTCCCACTTCCGATCCACCTGTTTGGAAATTATGCATATGTGTAATTTTGACAATTTAATCCAAAGGGTGCTGGTGCTCTATCATGCTGGAAAACAATATTTCTTCGAATATTAAGTGGGATATTTTCAAGCAGTTCTGGTAGAGTATGTTCCAGAAAAATAACAGAAATATTCCATTGATGATGTAACCTGTGAACGGCGTGAGGATTTTCTTCGCTTCAAATGTGACTATTGTGTATTAAAATAGCCATCTAGGCAAGATGCATGCCTGTTAATTCAATATTTGTAAAATAATGCATTTCATGTAATCAAACACTAATTTTTCTAATAAAGATTAATTTGTGACAGACGTAAAACAACAACTACGAAAATGGTTTTCAAACGTTACTATGATTCATTTTTTTCTTATCTCGATACTGAATAATTTCCGGACATTAGTTTATTAATAAAAAAAATGTTCATTCAGGTGTTCTCATGTCATGTCATTTCTGAAAATTAGGAGTAGTTATTCTGTGACAAACTGTATAAATATCTATATCAGTGCACCATTGAAACTTCTTTTCTTTCTTTCATCGTTTAAAAGTAGTTTTTGATAAACGAAATTTGGCTCGAATTTCAAAATGAAATAGCTTCCCCCAAAATTTCACTAACGTGAAAGCTCAGACAACTTCAATTGAGGATCTCATTGTTTTCAATACTACAATACTAATAATTGCTTTGATTTATGTTAAGCATGTTCTATGTCCATCTGCTCTACACTGCTCGCTCAATCAGTATATGTTTAGTTCAAAGAAAATTTTGTAAAATTGATCAAATGGAGTATTTACTTCAAACAATAAATTTTATTGGCTCAAATAGAAATAACACACAGAAGAACTTAACATTTTGTTGAAACTATTGGATTTATTTGCTTCTTTGAAATGTATATTTTTCACAGTAACAATATTTATGTTCTAAGTAAAATGTATATTGTGCTTCACTTTACTAAATGTTTAATTGAGGTTACTGCGTTCCTTTTTTCTTTCAAACAATAATTTTGTCAGAATTACTTACCTTATCTGTTACGGCAGCTCTTTTATTCCTTAATCAAATTTAATATCAAATCTTACCCACAAAATTTCGCTATTCAATAAAGTGTTACTACAATATTGACACAACCTACCTATGGAAGGAGCATAAATTGCATATTGCTTGCCGCAAATGCGATGAATGAATTTTCAGTAGAATTTTGTTTGCGTACAGTAAGTCTAGACTGTTGTTTTGATCTCATTAATATATTTTGTTTTTCTCTAAATCTCGAGGGATGTTGTCAGTTGGTGGTTATAATTATTACTGCTATGTCGATAGGCCGATGCCCGTCTTAACATTAGCTTTTTTGCTTCAGAAACAGCAATTCGTAAATTTTGAGGTATGTCGAAGATCTTGGCGGATCGACGTCCTTCTTAAATATCGTCGATTTATCGCTCGAATCTATATGCCCCTCTCTAGCTTAATTGGTAGAGCGTTCGTCCGGTAAACGAGAGTATGTAGGTTCGAATCCCCTGCGTGAGGAGAAATTTTTTCTTGGGAAAAATTCCTCTTAATTATTACAGTTATTAGCAGAAATACATTAATTTATTAATTTCTTGATGTAAAAAGCTTGCAATCTTTGTAAATTTGTTTGAGTTAACAAAGTACCGATGTTGTCTCAACAACAAGGAAGTAATTGAACCAATCCAACATTCTTACACAGTTGAACTATATTATTGTGTTGAGACCATACTGAAGTAAATAATTCATTTGGATATATTAAACTTCCTAACCAAATTTTTTGTTTCAGTCAATAGTGTATATTTTTTGCATATATTTGAAACAACAAAGGGAATGTTTATTTCAAAGAAAATATGCTTAACAAAATATATTTGGATGGTTAAAATATATTGGTATTTCAGTGTACTTTATCAATTATAACAGGTTTCATTAAGTTTCCATTACTCTGGTTGTATTCTGGTGCTACTGGATCAGCATTTGTGCTTCTATGAAACCCTTAATCAAAACAACATAATGCACAAAACAATGAATTACTAATCTAGCCTAAATTTTTGCAATGCTCCACTAATGGAAACTAAATTCAATATTTGCTACAACTATTTATTTTTGTTAGACTTCTTCCTTGTGATTGCCATAATTATCAAAAATATTAATTGAACATGCGTGAACCGATCGGGTAGTTCGATAATAGTAATTTATGAGTACATTGCGCAATTTATTCAACATATTTATTATGTATGTACTTTTGTATCAATTTGATGAAGTTTTATTTATATCTTTATGTTAGCAAAATTGAAATAAATGGAATTGGTAGATGGTGCTGAATTACGGACTCATGAAAATACTTTAGCATTGCAGCTTCAGACCATTTGTACTTGTCTGCGGTTTAATACGATAAAAGGGTCTCTTTGGGACCGTTAACTAAGAGAACGACAGTTTCTTATTTATTACAGAGAAAGAATGTCACATTTATTACTTTTTTTATACTATTAAAAAATTACACTATCGATTTATCACAAAATAATGTATACTCTATCGACCCGTAAACATTAAGTAGGGAATAAACCTATGCATAAAAACTCGCATTGCAGTGAGGATGGGAAACCATACCCACCGCCCTTCTTCATACCTGCTCGCAGTTTTTCCAAACAAATTACAAGTGGCAGTACTAATCTGGCATGTATTAGTGAATGTGGTCTCCACTGCTATCAGTTATTTCTTCTCACTTCGCTCTTTTATTTCTTTTTCATTTAAAATTTTTATAATCTTTCTGGCTATTTCATTTTTTTTTCTTAGTTTCTTATTATAAATTCTTTCCGCTACAATGTTAATTTTACACAGGTCGAGAAAAGAAGAAAGATAATTAAATGAACAGACTCGAGCAGCAGTGCTCAAGAAGTAGTTGGCCGTTTTGCATCTGCTTTTCAAAATAGGCCAATCTCAACTGTAGCAACAACAGTTTTAAATATTATACACAAGTGTGAATCCACGTGTTGTGTCATCAATTGTTAAAGCGTAATGACAAACAATTCTGTTTACACAGCAAAAGCCGTACAATTGTATTTGCAAAAAGGTTTTGGTGATCAGCGTATAAGCACGAGAACCGCAATAGCATTACCTCTTCGATCTCCGGATTGGACGCCCTAAATCTTTTATAAGTGAATGAACAAGTTGACACTCTTAATGACCTACGCCAAAAAATATTTATACTGTTGACAGTACAATTACCGAAACACTTTTGCACATATAAGAGGGCTATATAGTATTGCCAGGAAAAAGCAGGCGATTTGTTCGAGCATTTGCTAAATTAAAATTAAATCAATTAAAGATTTAATTAATTTTGAAAACTTCTTAATTTTCGTGCGCATTATTTTGTATTAATTGTTATCAGAAGTTTATTTAGTTGGATATCTACATTTCTTCCTACATTGGCATGTTTATTACACAACCTTCTGGTATGGAAAAGAATAAGTAGCACTTAGTTATGTATATTAAATAAATATTTACAAAATATGCATTATAGCATGTAACATGAATGAGGTGCAATTATTATCACTAAAAGTCTTCCAAGTAACAATCTCTGAAGTGATGTTTACTCCATGTAAGCGGACTGTTGAATGCCAAAGTGGGCGTGACCAAGGCCGACTGTTGTGAAGGGGTGACTGGTCGCACGATTCCTTATAAATGATCAGTACGATTTGACAAGGGGTTGCGTGGTTTATACGGAAAGCCGCATTCAAAGTGATACCACTCCATACCTGTTATCTGTTTAGAAATAAATAAAATTTGAGCCAAAGAGGCTAAAACGGACATGAAGTGCAGAGGAATTCTAACATGAAACCTGACACATAATAACCTCACTGTTTACTTCTCTATACTTACAACGTTAGTTGAATATCATATGCCGTATAGTCAGCAGATAAAAACGAATCGGACGTAATAGAGTTCAGTAATGACAACAAATTTCTGAACGAACTTCAAACCAAAATTACATACCAGTGGCGGCTCGTGACTCTATTGAGTGGTGGTGCCAATCTCCGGCCTCCTCCGTTTTATTTTTGTATTAATTTGTTGGTTTGAATCAGTTTAGTTCAGCTGGCACTAATTTATTAGCTCGTTTATTGGTAACTAAAATAATCCCACACAAAAAATTGAATGTAGACAAATTTACAAGACATTTTAAAATGCAAAATATATTAAGTTCTTATCGGAAATACTTATCTATTTAAATATAAATACTGACGTATTTCATCGAACTTGCATATATTTAGTCTTTACTCTGCACGTACATACATGAGTCACTGTTTACACTTCCCCATCTATCTAACGCAAAATTATTCAGGTGTTTTTGTGATTGTATATCGACGAAGACAGAACACAATGCAGACCACATGAGTTATTTAAGCGAAGATCGTCGAGTAAAATATAATGGATATTCCAAGCATAAAAGGGCATATTTCTTACAAAGAACTGGAAACACCATTTTTGTTTTTTCTTTGTTTGTTTACCTAAACAAATTGGGTTTTTTTTTTACTTAAAACACTATTATGATGTATTTTTCAGGAATAACTCCCTTGTTATATTTATTATTTCATTTTAATAATTTTTAACCTAAGAAAGATATGAATGGTAGTTCATTTTGATTTGAAATACTATGGTTATTAATTTGCGATGTCATCCTAGAATAATACTACACTTTATTACTATAATTAATAAATATTAAATATTCTTGAACCTAATTTTTATTGCGGGCAAGTGTCTACACCGAAGTCCGTATTCGACTGGCCCGTCTGCGTCTGACTAACACACTTGACTACCATGATAGTGGGAGACCCTTCCGCACAATGCTGAGTACTGACGAGATGACTCGACCAACTAGCTGGCACGGGCCCACGAACGACTGGTCCTATTTCAATTGTAACTTTTTACTATGCTGCGACCACCCCTCTTCCGCTAGCTCCGCGCGGATACCTAAACGTCTGAAATCACGGGCCAATCTAGACGTGGCCCCAGTTCGCCGCTTGTCTGCATAAATATCTACCAAGCGCGTTTGATCGCATCAAATCTTTGGAATCACAACGTTCGTTCTGTACTTAAATGTGTGTGTATGTATGTATATTTATCGGTATTTTTACAGATAGTAAAAGATCCTTAATGATTAATTTGTAATTTGCAATGGTGGGGCCATGGCCTCGTGGCTCTTTAAGAGAGGCCGCCCCTGTTACATACTAGAAAATCTTTAATAACATTAAACTCAACAAAATTAAATTTAAGTGCTTTTAGTATCAATAAACTGTACAAAATCAGAATTTACTTGAAACTTTAAACTGGCAATAATTTTATAGTCCTAACTGTGGAAATTAATAATATGCTAATGTATAACTCTTCTGAATCGTCAAAAATAATAGTTATAGCTACCAATATGCGAAAAATGGTTGGTATTAGCATATTTCGTTATTGTAAAATATGCAACTATAATACAAACATTTATTATAAATTTACAAACTGCTCGAAAATTATGTACATCAATTATTATAATCTAATAAGAAGAATCTTCACGTAGAGTTCTAAAATAAACAGGTAAATACGTATATTACGAAAAGGGTGATAAAAATACCTAACAATAATGACCGCTAATAAATTTGTAAATTGTTTATGTAACACGTACTGATATACTGATTTTTTGTGACGGTGCAAAACAAAGATTTCTCATTTTTCACCAAAGAAGACGCAATAAAATATTGTTCAGATTCTCTAAAACATGAAAAAAACTTCTTTCAAAACTATCCCCAATAAATTAAATAAAGTTTAAATAAATAAAAACGATGCTCAACCCCTTAAAAGCAGTATCTTAATATATTTCCTTACCCCCGTTTACATATATGCTCCATAAACTAGCTAGCATGTAGATTACAACAACAGTTAACTTCACATATTTTTTAAGAATTGCAACATTTTTGTATAAATAATGGTGTCTATGTATAATTAATTTAGAACGAATGCATGCATATTGTTATCTAATAATGTCAGCATTGTTATTTTATATTGTAAAAACTTCAGTCATTATCAGATACTTGTTATGGATTCAGTTGTTAATTTGATCTTTAATAATCATTAATACAACTTCTTTATGTTAAGCTTGCATTTTTATGATTTTTTTTTTCTATTGTTAATTAACAAAAAATTACGTAATAAAATGCGTTTTTCAAATGAACGATTCATACTTTAGGCTTAATGTTGTAAACAGTCCTTTACTGCCGCATATACGCGCCTAGGTATGTATCTATCTCTCTATATAAACGCTTAGAAAGTTTCGTAATGCTATAGCGTATCTACGAAATTCTGATTTCAAGTCTTTTTGAATAGGTTACTCAAAACTTTTAAGTGAAACAGTAGTTGCATATAAACTCTGAAAATTTCAACTAAGCACCCTCGCAACGTGATGTAAACTTTGTATAATATGCTTTTAGAACTTTCGTACTGTATTTGCGCTTTCTTGAGAATGGATATCTACAAATGGGAAGGGCAAAATCGGGTCACCGCGAACACGTATAAATACTGTGGTTACGAATAATTTCAGGCAAAAAATCTATCCTCATCTAGATGCGATACACTTTGGACATTCTTTTATGTGAATTCTTCACGTCGAATTGTTTACCCATACGCCACACTGCACACCCTGATTTAAACCGTCCATTTTAATTAGCCGCTAAAAATGGCTTTTATTGAAGTTATAACACGTACAATCCCCTATTCAAGAAACCTGATTACATAATCAAGCACAACAACTGGTCTAAATATACGAAGAATTAAAACGGCTTTGAAAGAAGCTAGTCTAACTTGCTTGCGCTATAATTAGAGTGTAAGCACCTTATACCCATTTTAAAGAATAAAATGAATGCGACCAAATGTAATGCCGTAAAAACGATACTACCGTATCTGTCAATCCGGTTGTCCCTGAGAAACAGGACCTATTTCTGTAACAGGGTATTTATCTCGAGAGGAAGGAAAATAATAAAACTCTTGTTAAAAGAAAAATGATAAATTTAACTTATGTAATTGCCTGGCGATAGAAAATTTCTGTTTAGTAAAATAAAATTAAAATGAAGTGACTAACTTATATGATTAATAATTTTGATTGAATTACTAATTTGCATCTTTCCGCTTCAGGTTCGAATAATGGAACAAAAATTGGCATGGTCGCAACAGAGTGACACCAATAATGCCCAAATACACCGCTTAGAAGGCGAAGTTGAGGAACAACGACAGCTGCGTCTCCATGACGCCCGACAAGTAGAAGCCAAAGCAGCTAGAATTAAAGAATGGGTGACGAATAAGTTGAAAGAGCTCGAACAACAAAATCAAACGCTAAGGGAACAGAATATCAAGTGCAATCAACAATTGGAACTGCTTAAGAACCATCTCGCTTTGGTAGATAGGCGACGTTCCGAGAGCTGTTCTCCAGAACCTAGGAGTCAACTAGGTATAGGTTCCTCCAGATCGAGCAAACACAGAAGGCATCAGTCCGTGTGCGTTTCAGCCAATTTTGAACCGGTGCCGAATACGACCTACATACCCAGCGCGTTGATAGCTAGTGTGCCCAGTAATTCCAGCATGGATCCCTTGTCTGATGACTTGAGAGCGGCAGTAGATAATCTAAGTATAGGGAGAGTGCCAAGCAGTGCTTCTGATTCCGATCTAGCGCATGATTATGCGGAGATTTACACGCCCAGTAGAGAAAAAGTTCCTTGGCCTAGAGCGCCTACGCCTCCTTTACATAGGTTTCCAAGTTGGGAAGATAGGATATACCAGGTAGCTGCTGATGGCCTAACGTTAACTGGAACAACGCCTAGTGATATGGGTCCTGAGCAAGCGGGGTATCAAGATATTCCTGTGCCCGTTTATGCCACTGTTAAAGGTAGAGCTAGTCAGATAAGATCTATGCCTTTTACTGGTGACTCGTCAGACGATTCCAGTGACGGAGAAGGGAATAATACTGGTGTAAGTACCTATAGTTTTAGTTTTCGTTGCACCCAAAAGAAATTATTACCTAGAGCAATCGTCTATATGTTATAGGCAATTGATGGTACCAACACTCACAGCCGAAGTTCGGGTGATACATCTGGTTCTAGCCCTGGTAAAAGGACAGGTTCCAGTAGTAGCGGTTCCCCGAGCAAAAGCAAAACCAGAGGTACAACAACAAATTATTTACATTCTTATGCTTCTACAGCTATTTTTAATTTAAGTTAATTATAAATATTTTCCGCAACATGCTTTTTTACTTTCTTGACATCTATGCTAGGTAGCAATACAGTTGGTATACAAAACAGTGTAGGTTTAAATTATCATAAGAGATTTAAAAATTCTGTCTGCACTGTTTTAGACCAATTTGAGAAGCTTATACAGACTGGTTACAGTTTTCTCTACTTTCCGCTAGTGGGCGATAGTACACCTCAAAAGGAGTCGATCATTAAAAGGCCTTAGGAAAAGTCGTCTCACAAACGATATGAGTTTTTTATCTTTTACATTAAACGAATATTGTTTTTGAACTTTACTTAACTCAGCATTGCTCATAGTAAAATAGCTATAGCAATTCTGACGTAAAAATCCATAAAGTTAGCACAGAGGCCCAGTGATAGACAAACCTTAAGACTAGTTTATGTATCCGAAATTCACCAAAAAAAGGAATATTGTTGAATAAATGTTTTCAAAACAATAAATACATTGCTTTGGAAATATTTATTCAACAATACTTCCTTTAAAAGTGGGGTGTAATTTAGGTTAGGAAATTATGTCGTTTTAAAATTTATCGGCCCCTATTGATATCACCCGTAAACTGGTAAAGAAATGAGCATAAAGACCCTTGCCTTCAATAACAATTTATTCTTTCTTTGCTATTTATTTAAATAAATAATGTTTAAATTGGGTATTAAACTAAATTCAGAAAACGATGTGGATTTTCATACTTATTGGAAACTTACAAAAATATTTCCTTTTAATTTTTAATCTAAATTGCGTGATATGGAGACCAGCTGAAGAAATAATATCCAAACTAAGTTAAGAAAATATATTATTTCAGAATAATAGATGAATATAAGATATAGCTGCACTTCTGTTCGTTTTGTTGGATTTGGAATTAATACATTTTGTTGTATTTTTTTTTCAGTTATGCTTTGCTATTTAAATTCTTTTAGCACTAATATTAACCAACAGGTGTTTCAGACACTTCTTTCGAATCTGGAATGTCTGATGATTACGCAGTACCACCTGATGCCTTGAGTTGTGACACTACTAGTCTAGAATCTTCGCTATTGCTAAGAGGTTCTTACCTTGATAGTCCTAAGAGAACAGAGAGCTTAGAAAAAAGTGGATCATTAGCTAAATTAGGTAAGCATTAGCAAGTAATGACGGGTAGATGTATCTCACCGATTTAAATAAAACTTGGTGGAATTATAAGCCGATGTAGTCAAAGAGCAGCGATGCTTTAACGCCATTAACTTAATAATTCAGAAACTCTAGAATATTAAAAAAAAAGCTAAAACAGGTTGGAACTGTTTACCTGCCTATAAATATCGCTTAAATATTATCTATAACAACTTTAGGAAAACAATTCTTCGCCCTTTTTTTAATGTCAATTTTACAATACTTACACACTTCATATTTTGGTAGTGTTAAAAAATCTGATATTTGCAAGGAAGTAAGTCGCTGGGGGGTTGTTTGACTAAAGAAATAGTTGTTATGAGAAAGATATTTACACAATATTTAAGAATATGGAAAACAGTTCAAATTTCGCCTTACATTTTTTGATATCTCTTACAATTTCTAACTTATAAAGTCAAGCAGCGAAGGGTAGCTTTTTTGGCTTTAGGGCGTTCTACCCTTCGAAAAAGGACGATTTAACAGCTAAGAAAGTTACCGTTTTTCTTAGACTAGATCGATCTACAAACGTAAAGCTGCCGAGTTTCATTTAAATTAGTGAGGTGCACTTATCGGTATTTTTTTGTATGCTGTACATTTTTATTGGATTGCAATTTAAAACCTCCAATACTATTTAAATTACAGGTGGAAAATTGAAGACTTGGAGAAAACGGTGGTTCGTTTTAAAGAACGGCGTTTTAACGTATTATAAAAGCCAAAGTGATATAAATAGAAAACCCCAGGGTCAAATAGTATTAGATGAGATTTGTAAAATAACCAGAGCAGAGGGTTCCAATACATTCGAAATAGATACCGGTAAAAAAACTTATTATCTAACTGCTGATTCGATAACAGCTATGGAAGATTGGGTTTGTATATACCATAGATTTGAAATTCGACTTCACTTTATTGTCGGCACTGCTTCAGGTCAGAATTTTACAAAATGTACAGCGAAGGAATGCGACAAAACTCTTGCTAAGCAAGGAAGAAAATAAACCTTCTGTTCAAGGTTGGTTGACGAAAGTGAAAAACGGACACGCGAAAAAATGTTGGTGTGTTCTAATAGGGAAAATGTTTTTATATTTTAAATCCCCGACCGATACAGTAAGTATACCAATGACTGTACCATAATATACAATACTACACAACTCCACATAGCTTTGCTAATATCCACTTTCTTTCTAAATGCAGGCACCAGCTGGTCAAATCAATATGCGTGATGCTAGGGTAGAAGAGGTTGAACATTTGTCGGATTCAGATTCTGAAGAGAAAGAATCAGAGCAACCAGACTTGACCGTAGGAATATTTCCAACGAATCAGGGACCAACGTATTTGTTATGTCCGGGAAAACAGGTTTCTAATTATTTGTCTCAATAATAGTTTATACATGGTGAAGGTGAAATAAATCAAAGTCAGGAATGTGACACTATAGTAGAGATCAGGGATGATTTGAAGACGTGCTGTGTTCTATTTATTACCTGTTGTTTCGAACGTCCTACATTTTTAATTTTTACGGAAATGTTCAGAGTGGATGAAGTACTGCATTTTCCAACGGTACCCATGAATGGTGTAGACACTGTATAGACATGATAGATTTTTGAATCTTTAAATTCAGTTCGTATATCTCAAATATGGAAATTAAAAAAAAAATGTCAAAACAAACAGAAACTTAAAAAATATTGGTGTTAAAATACATTCCTTTGAATTTGCAATGCTGGGCAAAGAAAAGCTCTTTTTTGCATGTTGGAAGCAGTTGGACACAACTTCTTCTCTGTTGTTGGCGCATATTCAATTTTCTTCTCATTTACTAGAAAAGTAGTATAAAACCTAAAAGTTTCTCCCAATTTTCATCCAAAAGTCTTTCTTTTTCATAATTCTGCCATCTTCATTTATCTCTCATTTTTTCAATTATTCTTCATGTGTGTTTTTGGAGTTCATAGTGTTTCTACGCCTTTGCCCATTCTTTGTCAATATTCCTAACTTTGTATAATAAGGATTTTTTGCTTTGGAGAAATTAAAGAATCAGCCAAGCAAACGTGGAAGAGAATGGTGTAGTAAAAAGGATTTACTGTAGCGAAGAAAAGAAGGATCTAAAAGTTTAAGTTTCAATTGAGTTCATCAGTTTCTCCTTATACACAAATACACAATTTTCGAGGAGAAAATGCTATCGTCAAAAATGCGTGGGAAAAAATTTGGACGATCTAAGATGAAAGAACAAGGAAAATCATAGTCTTGGAGGACATTCCTCTCAAACAATGATATAGAATACTCGCCAAATGAGACGGATTCAAGTTGCACTGCATGATGTTTAATAAAAAGGTTTTCGCCTTTTTTTAAATGTTCGATGGCGATCGTTTGGCATTTGAATATGCGACAATGTGTATTTTGCGCATCATTTTTCATCATATGTTCATTATCACACGACTTTTGTCACATAGTGAATCAGCCCTACTTTATAACAACCTTAAACGTCAAATTAAAGGTTTGCTTCGGTTTTCGGTGCTTGTGAAACTATAAAATACATCGAAAGCTATTTCATTATGTATTGATCCCCAATTATCAAAGGCGAGATTTAAAGTATTTGTAAGTAAATGATAAAAAAATAATCAAGCAAAGCTGGCGAAGTGTGCTTACTTTGCAATTGAAAATAGTTGCAGAATACCATATCAGAGAATTTGAAGGCATCAGATCTGCTTACAACTATTCACTGGCTTAATCATTTTTGCTTCACTCATATTAACTTAATAAATAACATGTAAAATGTAAGCACAACATATTATATAAATATAGAACTAAATATTTTAAATTACAAGGGATGAATTATTGAAAAATGTATGGAAAGAGTTAGACGCATACGAAACCATATATGTGAAAAGACATTCAAATAACTTATTGAATCGGGAACTGGCACCCCTCCACCACTCAAGTTTGGTAGATTTATGGGAATAGAAAAGATTCACATTTGACGCTATTCATTCATTAAAGTTAGGGTGGGCACTTAATGTCCGGGCGCTTGAGCTAGGTGCTCGCTGTATCATCCCTATTAATTCTCTTATTTCCACTCGAGCAGCTTGGTGTTCTCTATAAAGCCCAGTATCTTGCCCAATGGGAACTTGAGAACCTTCGAGTGTTCCAATAGATCTCTCCCGAAATATTTCTGCCTGAGTACCTTCAGTTCCTCACATGTGCAGATTACACGTAAACTCGTTTGCTCCTGTAGTTCGCATCTTCTACACCACGGTTCACTTACCTGGCCTGTGTTGTATAGATGCTTTTTTCAGGGGACTGTCCAGTTACCAACCCAGTAATGGTTTTAACTTCTTTCTTACTGCCCCTGAGTAGGTTATCAGAGAAACTAACATCTCCATCCCCCTATCAGCGCTTTGGTATAGAGCTGACCTTCAGTCGACCTCCATTTCTTTGTACTTTCTTTATCTAACCAGGTCCATATCTCCCTTCTTGCGGAATCCTTAGTAATCCCACATACGGGCGCTGGACCCATGAAGTGTCTCTTAGAGCCCTCCTTGGCTAGTTCGTCGGCTATCATATCCTTATATCCATATTTATATCCTCATGTCCCGGCACCCAAATCAGAGACACCGTGTAGTCTCGTGCCAGTGCATTGAGGGACTGTTTGCAGTCTCTAGCTAGTTTTGACCTAGTTACAGCGTTCGAGACTGCTTTAATGACAGTCGGGCTGTCAGTCATTATATTAATTTTCCTCCTCATGTAGCCCCCTTTTGCAATCATTTCTGCACAGGCTGCAAGGGCGGATATCTCTGCCTGGAAGACCGTTGTATGTTTCCCCAGGCTTATGGATATTCTTTGATTAGGACTGGGCCCACAAGTACCGGCTCCTGTGCTTTGGGTGGATTCGGATCCATCCGTGAACCAGTTGTCATTAGCAGTGATCTCACTACGTGCCTGGTCTCTGTTCGGTAAGGAGATTTTCACCTTTTCAGTGAAGAAAATTTCGGGTGCTATGCTGTCCATGGGCATTTGCAGCAATAGCCCGTCCAGCATCGTATCCGCAGTATAAGTGTACCCTCCCACCCTAAAGTTGGGATGCCACAGTTTGTTGGCTTTCAGTCTAAGGATCGCATTCATTGCCTCCGCTCTCACATAAAGCTCCAGCGGGAGGAGGCCCACAATCGTCTCCAAAGAGGCGGTCCCTATGCTGTTAATTGCAACAGTGATACCCAGCAATGCCTGTGTCTGGAGAGCGGTTAGCAGTTCCACTGCGGAGGACACTTCTGTCCTCCACCAGACTACTGCCTCATATGTCATTGCTGGTACATTTAACGCTAATTCTTGATATTTCGAAGGGTAAAGTAGGCGTAGAAAAAGTACTTGTAAATATGTTTTCTTTTTAGAGGCATGTTCAGGTCATAGCTCTTTCTTATTTTTATAGAATTCATTCGGTCTTCGGTTGATAATGGGAACGCATGTGTTCCCGAAACAATTGTTTCGAATTAATAAAATCTGATGTAGCGCGGAGTGGTCGAATATCTATGTGTCCAAGATTACCTATAAGTTAAAAAAACATGCACATTAACATTCTTGGGGAAATGCTTTTTCGACTTCTTCGGAATTAAAATCTCTATATATAAATCTTAATTCGATTCAGCTTAATATCACAAAACGTTCCTAAATATCTTTCAAAAAAGCTGTGATGATATGAAACAACAATGTAAGAAAGAAAAAAAAACCGAGAACGAATCACAGAAAGCACTATGTTTGTTGAAGGGCCTAAACATAGTGCTATTGCTTTCTTTTCATTACATTATTTCTATTCAACACCATAATCGATATTTACGCCAAGTTCTGCACCGGTTCCATCCGATTTGACGAGAACTCTATTGCATTTCTGAAATCGCTAAAAAAAATAAAATATAGTGCGGTAAAGTTTTTCATAGCACTTTTTTTCATAATCATAATCATATCAATTATTGGCATCACTTCAGTACATTCATATTGTGAACATATATGCCAAAAAGGCTAAATCACCGTAAAGGTGCTCTTCCTTTAGCCTCCATTCCAATTTTTATGGTTTTGGTCAGAAGTATAACACATGAATTGATACACGTCAAATTTATCTTTCCTTTTCTATCACTCAAGTCCTCTTCGTTGATGTTAACACCATACAACTTGAGGTTAGTTTAAGATTATAATTCCATTCCTACTTTTCCAAAAAAAAAAAACACGAAATGTAACACTAAAGATGCACGTTCATGACACCATTTTATATTGGAAACTTACCTTAGAAGCATCAAAATACATAAATTTAACCTAATTATTCTGTCCTTTGTTTTATCTTCTCGTGTTCAAATCCTTTCCCCATCTTCTCTATTGGGTTATCTAAACATCAATGCTTATTTCCTCACACTTTTAAAGTGCGCAGTAGTAAGCATAGACAATATAAATTGACTTTAGCACTTTCCATACAAATTTAAATAGTACCTTTGAACTATCTTTTGTTACAGGAAAAAGATGCCTGGCTTTACCATTTGACTGTTGCAAGTGGTGGGGGTCCAAGCACGGGTACTCAATATGAGCAATTAATCCATAGACTAATGGAAGTCGACGGTGATCCCGCGTGTGTCCTTTGGAGACATCCCGTTCTACTCCATGTTCCTTGTACGAAAGATGGGGCGATACCTTCCTATTTTCCGTTGACCACACTGACGACGGAAACATTACAGGTGAGAGAACGTACGAGAATTATTAAAGTTGTCCGGCGTTACTAATATGAATTTTTTCAGGGTGAAGCAATAAAATTGTTCAAGTGTCTTCAATTATTTATGTCAGCTGCCGTTGATCAAGCTGGTATAGATTATCACGTAGTATTAGCTCAAAATGCCCTGCAACAGTGTATAGACATGCCGGAGCTGCAGGCGGAATTGATTTGCGCCCTTATTAAACAAACGAGTAGGAGCACCCCACTACCTAAGCTAGGAGTTCAGGTATCTACTCAAAAATTTCTTAAAAGAAGTGTAAGTGTGCTTTTTATATTTATTTATATGTGTTTTTGAGTATCAGTATATTTATTGTAATTATAAAAGTTTTCAAAGTAGTTCTAAACTTAAATAAACAGGGTAACTATTCCAGTAATTGTCATTCAAAATTTCAACTTTAAAAATTCTTAAAAAATGTGTTATTTTATTCACGCAAATAGTAGCAAGAAACTCTTTGTACGGACACCACATATGTACATACGGTGCGATAAAAATTGTCCGATTGCCCGTATAAATGCTATGTGGTAAGAATAACACACCCATATATAAATTACATGCGGCCTTAAATCACGTGGAATATTTCAATGCGGAGCGATGGCACACACATTCTTTAACGTGTTTATTGACACTGACCACAGCTGTGTTTTCGCAATATTCTACACATTGGCGGCGTTCTCAGATGTATCTGTTTATTCATATTGTGTAGCACTTAAATATTTCCGTTCATGCTTACATTGAAAAAAAAATTCTAAAACAATTTATAATATTTTGACTACATTTTAAGCACTATAACAAGATAAAATATAGGCGCACTATTTTTATTTCCTGTATCTTATTAAAAAATAAATAATACAAATAGGAATAACGATGGCATTAACTATTTAGAATAAGAAAAAAAAAACTTTGGTTTCGATCATTGATTAGAAATAGTTTCGATAGCGGGAAAGCTGAAACCGGTAGTGTATAAAAGTTTTATTATTAAATGCAGTAAATAAAAAATAGAATTTAATAATTGGGAGTACTTTTCTATACCTTTTCCAAACTGACAATCATAATACTTTCTAGATTTGCTGCTGTTAATGCAGTTCTCTTACATGTGAATACAGAACCTTAGATGATATTCTCTACTGATTTCGCAAAACCAGGTACCATCTTTAGCAAATTAAATGCGAATTTGAGCTCCACAAATCTTCGATAATTAATGCAATCGAAACTACAGCACGCTGAAATACTAATTAAAAATTGTCTGCAAACAATTCTGAACTATGCATTGCTCGGCGCGCAGTACTTGTAGTTTCGGTTGTATAAATAATCAAAGGCTTGTGCACCTTCAATTCGCATTTAATTTGTTAAATATATGCAAATACTTATGCATAGACTGCGTGCGCACGACGCCACTGAGTTTCCGCTTCCCCGCTTTTCCGAACATATATGCCGTTGCACTAATTATGTCCCAATAAAGTAAATTTTATGTTCTTGTTTGTAGCATGTGGTAGAACGATAAGTTTGTTGTCTACATTTTTTTTATGAAATAAATTTTGAAAAATTTTTAACAGTACCATTACAATCACATCATTCGTATAAGGCAGAAGTTAGCTGCGCATACTTCAACACCGATCTGTAGTTTATTTGTTTACTTTCATGAATTACCTGAGTTAAATTGCAAATATTTCGGCGTTGATTTTAAGGCTATTCTTCAATTATTTCAATACTGGAACACTATCCGCCACTGACACAGTTACCCTATAAAGATGTTATTAATTATGCTGTTTAGTACAACTATTTTGAAAACTTTTTTTTATTAATTTAATACTTTATTTATATGTACGCAATTAATATTAGCTTTCCGACGCAGTTTATTTGATAACTAAAGGACTAACTAGTGTATCTATCTTTTAATTCTCGCTCAATGCTTCTGCATGAATTTTAAGCTAATTAGAAGAACTTGTACTTACATTTTACATGTTACACTATTTACACTACACTAATCGACGTATGAGAGAGTTTATCAGGTGCAAATAAATGATAGGTGGAAGCTAATATCAAACACCATAAGCGAAACAAAACAAACACGGTATTATACGCGCCTGAACAACCCAATCTTGCACAACTCCTAAAATGTGCAAATTATGAGTCAGGCTAGATACACACGGCGTAGAGCCAGGAGGAAACATAAACTAAGAAAGTTCTTTTTTTTGGGACTGGCACAAAATAGATATGTTTTATAGTATAAGATTCGTATTTTATCAGCTGGTTATATTTGTATTTACGGTAGGCATATTAGATTAGAATTTGAATAAGCTGTGTTACATTTTCGGATTAAAGCTGCCCGCTTTTGAACTTCTGCCCCGTGACATTTGGTCCTCATTGTTTAGTCATCTTTACGGCTAGTACTACTAGTGTTGACCCAAAACTAGTTTAGTTTAATAAATTGCAATAATTGTAGTATTAGTGATAGTTCAGTTTACTGCGAAGCTCTATAATAAAAGTGATTCACCCACTACACTATATTAAATCAAACTCGATATTAAATAATAAGTGATCTTGTACAGAAGAACAGCAACTTTTCTAATGACAATAGCCACAGTCTTGAAAACGTAGGTTGTTTGTAGCATCGGCATTGAGTGAATACGTCGCAATGGTAAACAAACTTACTTGGACCACTTATGTAGGCAACTTACCACCACGTGCTTAACTTCCAAATAGTGCTAGAAAAACACAACGTCCATTCCAGATCTTGGATTTCAACGCAGTTTTGGAAACAAGGCGGGAAATTCAGCGAACGCAAGTAATAGGTTTCGATCCTTCGTATTTTATTTAGCGGTCACAGAGTAGCGCTTCTGCTGCTACATTTGATCAACGTACCATCACTTACTGTTCATACCATCTCTACATAGTATCAGAACTAGGACGTTTGTCATTTGAACTAAACGAAACCCGTCGAATTGTAAACGCCAAGTAAAACTGTAAGTTGTGTTCTCTGCACCTCATTCCCTAAATAGTGTTCGAATCCTAGGTCGTTAATAAATGTTCCCAATATTTTGATTTGATTTTGGGCATTGTGTACAGATAAGGTCTTCTCATTGTCCCCTTAACACCACGTCCTATTGTATTAATCCGCACTTAGTTGTATATTTTATACATAAACAGGTTAATCCCTTTGAGTAGGTTTCGGCAGATCAATTATCGGGTTGATTGCTTCCAGCAGTGGTTGTCTCTGCTGCTACAATTCAATGCCTTCAAATCAACGTGATGGGCTGTTTCCTTCTCCTCCTCCTCGCATAATCGACATAGAATTTCATCTTTGAAAACGCCTATTCTATGTAGGTACTTTCCTAGGCAGCCGTGTCCTGTTAATATACTCGTTACTGTTCCAAGCAGTATTCGATTAAGATCCAGCAAGTCCTTTGCTAATTTTTTGCCTTATCATCCATTGTGTATCTATCCTTCAACGCTGTCCCAGTGAACCTGGTGTCTTTTTGATTCACTCAATTACTATACCACTTAGCTATCGCCAGACCTAGTTCAGGTCCAGTGAATTTCATCTCATTTATCCTTCTTTTGTCAGCTCGTTTGCTAGTTGGTTGCCTGCTCTTATGCCTTGGCACCCACACTAAAGTAGCTTTACTGTGTTTAATCAGCGTCTTAAGGTTTCCCAGGCAATCCCTAGCTAGTTTAGAGGTTACCTGGTGGAATGCTAATAAGTTTAAGACCGCTTAACTGTCCGATAAGATATTGATCAGTTGACCCTTGTATTGTTTCCAGTGTCTTACGGGCACATCACATGTCTCTGTTACTAGTATTTCCGTTTGATGATGTATTGCCCTAGTGCCATATATTCTATATGATTCTGGGTTTCTCCATACATACCAGCTTCAAAACCTATGCTTCTTTTTGACCTCTCTGCATATCAGTTTTGGTTTCACATCTCCGATTTCTTCACCCATCCCAGTTCAAGATAAGCTAGAGGATTTGTCGAAGGACAGTTTGTGATTTCAGGTGTTATTCTGTTCTCTCCCATTCTTGCCTTCCCCTCATGTACAAATCCAAGGGGGGCGCAGATTCGGCATGGGTTTCACAGCAGCGGTGGATGACCTTTTTGCTGCTCCAATGATGTATAAGCAGCCAATCTCTGTATCTTTGCGAGTTTGCGTAAGCTTTGTCCACTAAATCAGGCAGCTAACTAGTACATAATACGTGTCTTCAATCCCCAGGTTTTTCCAATTGTTCTGCGGGTTTTCATTCCCAGCATTCTTACTTCCAAAGTTACTTCTAACCCAAACGTGACTAAACCGCTACGGTTTGACGTTAAATTTTTATATTGCGATGTATAAGCATGTCCACAACTGCTACGTACGTTTTCCAATAGCTCTGGATTCATGTACTAAATCTTCTTTCGAATAATTGTTTTCTTTCACCGCGACATTATCGACGTTTACTTCTTTGAAGAGGGAGATAAAGCGTTAACTATGAACTCCATTCGTAACATCTACAGGATAAACGCTGTTTTTCCACCGCAAACTTCAAAGTTGGATAACAAATTGAACCAGCGACCCATAGCCCCAGATTTTTTCCTGGTCACATGAATTTTTCAGGTTAGGTAAAGGAACGTATTTAAATCAAGAAATCTTGTGCTCTAGACGACTGAAGGCTAGGGTGGAACAGGAGATATTTCATGATAAAAGAATACGAATGTACCAACCTTGTTTCTTCTTGCAGTAGGTACCTACTGCATCGTGAGAGACAGAAAAAGGACAGCAATGATATCATTTGCACCGAATTGAGAAAACGGCATACCTTGTATGTATGTTGACAATAAAATAGTAAAAGTGGAATTACTTTATCTTCTAAAATTGATACATTATTCTGTACTATGTACACTTGAAGAAAAAAATATCCGAACGATGCGAGCGGAAGCGAGTGAGACAGAAGATATCGGGTCCTTTCTATTACAAGGAGCCGATATTTTCTCTCTTACTTGCTCAGGCTTGAATCGTTCGGTTATTATTTTCTTCAAGTCTACATACCTAAAGGGTAAATTCGTTTTTTTTTTTCGAAATTTTTCAAAATTGTTTTGACCTGACTATACGTTATATACAAACAATTTAATATTAGCATCCACCTTATCTCACAGATGCATATCATTAGTCGTATCATGCTATTTAACTTACAGTTCCTGAGTCTATACATTTCTTATTTTATGTTTTACAGTAGATTCTGACAATTTTAACATATTGTTTAACAACTTACGATAGCAGTTAAGGTATAGATCATAATAATTATTTGTGCATTTTGTGTGCAGCGTTATGTGTATTAACTATATGTACATACATGAACTAACATAATATCCGCATGCCACTTCACATATTTCGATCCTTATCTGTTCCTGACATAGAGGTTGTGATCGCTACTGCGAAAGGATGTTGGTGTTTCAATTGTTCTAGTTTAACTATACACGTTTTCTGTCTTTAATTTCTATTTATTTTTGTATGTTTCTCATAGAAATATAGATTAGTGATTAGCTGCCTGTGTATGTGATGACGAATCCTTATTATACTATCAACTTTC
>RXPK01002546.1:0-45000 GCA_004143645.1 Protaetia brevitarsis
TAAATCTATTTTTCTCTTTCATATATCACTTAAGCACAATACTTTATTTAGATCTAATGGAATGTAATTTTTCTAAACCATCATAAAATATTTTTTATCTTTCGCCTAAAATGGGCTACATTGCCGTCTTTCCTCCTGTCGTCGGAAAATTTTCTTTCCGTAAGTGTTTTTTTTAAATTGGGGAACAAAAAATATAGGTGGCCAGGTCTGGACTGTAAGGTGGATGGATCATTGATTGAAAGCCGATGCTTTGCAGGCAGCATTGCAACTCTACTCCTTGTGACCCGGGCATTTGTTTGCAAGAGGAAGCACACCTTGGTCAATTTCTCGACGTTTTTTCTTGATGGCTCTTTAATTTTCCTAATATTCGTGCTAATATCTCCGGTTAGCCCCTCTCCTTTTCTTTGTAATCAATCAATAATATCCTTCACAATCCCAAAAAAAGTGCCATCAACTTTCAGCCCGATTCTGGTACACTTTGAATTTCTTTGGCGGTGGTGGTCCCCTTTGTTATGCATGCATGGATCCTTGTTTGGACTCTAGGCTCAAGTGATGAACCATGGTTTCATGGCTCCGGTAACAATCCGGCTCTAATGTGTGCAGGTTCGTCTCCACAGTAAATTGTTCGACGTATCGGCGCGCTGTGTTGTCTGAAGTGGCGTCGAGCATCCTCGTATCCATCTTGCACTGACTTTTTGTCATAACCAGGTGTCATGTAGGATACGCAAAATGCTGGTATCTGAATACTCCACTATGCGATAATGTTTTTTCTTCAAACAGGTATCCCGTCAATCTACAACTTTTTCACAACGAACGTTTGATTGTGGTGAACTCAACTGGCGCTGAGCGGGGGTCTATTCAATGACTCCGCCCTGTTTAAAAGACATGCCACTATAAATCATTGATTTATAGGGCACTGTTACCCATAACGGTTTCAATTCATTAAATAGGCTTACGTTCTTTCTTGCTTGGTAAAGAATTTTAATGACAGACGGTGTTCAATTTCTCCATACATTCAGTTTTTCTTCCAGGAATCGGACGTTGTTTAGCAGGCAACTATTCGTAAACGACTGACAGCATAGGGCTGAGCTTAACCATAATATTAGAATGATGAGTCAATAGAATAACACATAGGAGAGCACCTATCGCATTCCAATCCCCTCATTCAACCGAACTTTTGACCACCTCTATAAATAAATATTTAGAATGTTTTTTTTCATGTAACATGGAATTTCATGTAAAATTTTGAATGTGGTACATTTTCAAGAATTTTTTCATGATGCAGAATATAATAAAATTCAAATAGTGAAAGAAAGTTATATTTCTGATAATTAGATGATAGTAAATTACCATGTAAAGATTTTTCTAAGAACAGTTTTTAATAACACTAGTAATATCGTATATAGTGTAAAATTCTTTTCCTAAGATATATTAATTTTCTTTCGTAATACTTAGTAATCTTTTCTAGAAAAACGAAATTGCTAACATTTTGACAGTATCCTAAGTTTCTGGTAACCCAAATATGTAAAAATTATCAAAAAAAAATGACTTTTCCCGAGAAAAATTACCTACATTTTTTTAATATGCTTGCGTGTTTAAGAATAACGAGAGCAATGAGGACTACTCTTATAGCAACCATGGAATACCTCCTAAACCTCCTTTCTCTCCATTAGGTGATAATGGGCGAAGCAAGAATGGGACATTTCAGACTGCAAAAACCACCAAGAGGCAGGTATGCAAGAATGGGACACAATAATATTGTCCACCATCTGGAAGGCAGCCTCCTGGGAATGAAATCAACACATGATTCGACATGCTAGAACTCGAAGTGGAAATCCAGATAGAAAAGGTATCAATCCAGCTACAGAGATAGGTTTGGAGAGTTGATCTGGTTTACAGAGAGATCAAAAATCAAAAACGCGATGCACTGAATCTACGGCGAGTGAGGACTAAAGAATCACCCTACACTAGAAATATGCAACGTGTTTCAAGAAGAGGCTTTTACAATATAGCATTCTGTAACTGAAATCAATCAGAGGGTGTAGTAAGAAAATAAGCGGATCTATATGCCGATACTGAGATTAGATAAGCTATGAAATCTCTATCATACAATCACATACATTTTCTTATGGAAGTCCAAGTTCACTTTTCATCCCCTCCACTCCTACCTTTCACCTTGGTCACGCCCAGTTGGCGTCTTTTAATTGATTGATGAGAGGCCGTCTTCGAAAATAAGCAGAAACAACTAAACGGATTGTTATCTGGAATAAGTTCTTTATTTTGCTGTTAAGCTGTTTATGTTCAGTTGTAGGCTTAACCAAGTTGAAAGGTAGAAGTGGAGGGGATGAAAAGTGAATTAGGATTTCCGTAAGAAAATATATGGTATTTTGTGCCAGAACTTTCATAGCTCATCTACTACTGAGAGCACTAGCGAACCCCAAGACACAGTCAAGACGCGCTTGGGAATGTATTCGAGAACTGAATAGCCTGATAAACCGTGATAAAGTCAAGTTGCTGTGGGTGGCCGGACATTCATCAATGGAAGGAAATGAAAGAGCCGATAAGTTAGCAAAAAGGAATCATTCTCTTCATTATAGGTGCAGAACCTGTTCTAGGAGTGTATAAAAACACAGGAAAAGAGCAGGTAAGGAGTAGGGTCAAAGAGAAACACTGGAATAATATAGCCAGGCAAATTCATAGCAAGACCTTTATTAAGTGACCATCAAAGAAAACGGCTATCAAAGTAGGAATCATCTTCGCATCGTAATAGTTCTCCCAACAGGACATTGAATACTGAAAAAACTCCTACAGAGAATTGGGATCAACACTAGAGGTACCAGCTGCAGACTGTGTAATGAGATGACAGAGAATGCATATAATAATAATAATAAGTGGTTTATTGACAACAGAGAATACATTTTCAAAATATAACAAAATGTTATAAGAACAACTCTTAATAGTATATGCAAGAGATATATAGAAAAGAAATAGACAAAGTTCTAATCGTTCACTCTCTGACGCCAAACGGCTCGAGATCAGCGACTTACTCGAAGTAGCTGGTCCACCTCTCAAGCCTGCAAGGGTGAATAATTAAGGAGAAACGCCAAACGAAGCTACCAAAACAACAACTAACTATAAAATAATATATAGAAATACAACAAAATTATACAAGTAATAACAATTAGGAGGGTATCATGTAGAATTCAGATTTAATTATAGCCATACGAGTTCACAAGTATATTTTCGCAGTAGACAGGCGACAGGAACTCGGAAGCGACAAAACGCAGATCAGATGGACACCGTTACATAAACGGACGATATGGTAAGAAAAAGACCTTTTGAATATTTCGAGTTTGGTGCCGGGGCGGTGTGACCCAGTCCTCAAATTAAATTATTTATATATGAAACGTCCGCTCTGAAAGTAATCTTTCGATAGAGATAACTAGGCTTCTTGTGAGTAATGATTTTGAAATAAACACAGTTGCATGAAGATCCAGCCCTGCGAGATATGTTGAACCAATTTAGCTAGTTTAAATGTATAGGAAATAGGTCATTAGCGACGAAAGCCATAAATAAAACGCAGGCATGAGTTCTGCACTCGCTGTATTCTCAATCTATCAGAACTGTCAAGACAGGGAAAATATACATTAATACAAAAGTTAAAATGCGACAAACAACCAAAGAGCTTCCTCAAATTTATATCCAAGCAGTCCCTACTGCCATACAGAACCTCAACAGCAAAATGCACGTCTTATAAGGAAAGAAAAATGTTCTTTAACCGAAGCTTGGAATCCATGAGCAACCCCAGATTCTGGCATGCTCTGAGATGGTTAGTGCTCGCTGTTAACAAAAACTCGTATTGTGGTCAATAACTTTAGATTTAGTTTAGCCCTGCCCAAAGACCAGGACGCTAGATTTTTGGGATTAAGACGCAGCCGAGTGCCGTAAAGATTCGTCAGCAAATTCGTGCCAGATCGTCATTAATATTTTGGAACAGCAGTCGCGACGGCATTAGGAGGAACGACGTAATACAACTGCGTATCGCCAGATACATATGAATATTTGCAGTATACTAAGCATTTAATGATATTAGCAGAATATTAGTGCATACCTGCACTAATTTTTTTTTTTCTCTCAGTGCATATTGCTGATCTGACGAAAGTTCCTTCCTAACATCTATATACATATCTGTCACCCCACACGACAACCAAACGAACAGAAAGCGTCTCGCTTTTATGTATTCCTTCTTTTCGAAACCTCATCGTTCATTCAAGGCACGCATCCACGCTACTTTTCCAGACTTCATCATTCTTACTGAAAATTATTTTTAATATTTATGCTCCGCTGTCACCCAGAGCTATGAGCATGAAGACAACAACCGATATATGTATATATGTACCTAATACAACAGAGCACAATAATGCTGTTGTTATTGTTGTTATTACTGCTACTCCTGGCTTCTTCGTGTAATATATATATCGAATCGCTCCATTTTCCCAGACGTTTTATTAGTTCCAGTCGAAATGCCGCGACATTGTGTCCGTACTATATTCCTACGTATGGGAGTCTTCCTAACGTAACTACCGCTCGCTGCCCAAGCTCCGCTTGGCTCGGCGAACAACGCCAGCGCACTTGTCTGCTTTCAATTACCTACCTTACTTAGGCGTGTTCGCGCGTGGTGCGCTCGTATATAGGATGCATGTCTAACTGTGTGTATATTGCTAATCTTTCCCGATTACCATTACATGTGTAGCTTTCAACGCTGCTCCGATAATATTTGATATTATATTAGGAGAGTCATTAAACGCTGACAGACGTAAATGCGCGCGATCGTTTGTAACATTATCACATACATAGGTACACAACATATACGCGAGCACGCCACTGTCACTGACATATTGTCGTAGATAACAGCGGAACACGGTGGCGAGGACGTGCGATTTATAAAAACTCGTGCATATACCGTTTTGTTCGTTTGTGTTATTGTGCTGAAGGAATGGTTTTGTTGTTGGTAAAGTTAATACAGGCAATAACGCGTCAGGTTTTTATAGTTGCTTTACAAATTAGGTTAAGAGGGATCGGTTTTTTCGCAAATCCATTTTTGGAAATTACGCAAAAGCGAGCTCTTTGAAATGCATTATAATTTATAGTTTATTAACAAACTTGTCGAATTTATTTCGCTTTGTTTTTTGGAAACAGATTTTTTCCATTAAAACTAAAAAAGGGTTCTTTAGTAAAATTAGCCTTAATTTTTTAAGCATTCCTGTAAAAATGAAATTTAAAATACGACAGATAAACCCGTACTACCTACTGAAGATTTAAAATAAGAAAAAGTTCACCGTGAAGTGCTGCCTCTGATGGTAGCATTCGGCATTACCAAGAAATTCCGGCAAGTTAGATACTCAATTGGCAGGGTTGTGAAAACAATCACATACACTGAGAAAAGGGATTGTTTCAACCAAAAAAAAAATGTTTGTCAAACAACTCTTCTATTTGTATATTCTCAACAGTTTGTAATTTTAGTTCAAATACTCGTGTATTGTATGTTTAAACTTCTGTTTGGCACAAAAATACGTATTTCTTCTTTCAAATAATTTTTATGATTTGGAATTTTTGCAGTGCACGCGCTGAATGAAATTAGTTTTTTACAACAAATACATAGTTAGTTCCATAGATAGTTTTGATTAAATAATCATCGTGTTTGGATAAAATACTAGCAGTATTTTTTTCAATCGACAGTGTGTATTGTATTAAATACTATAAGATATTCTTCCAATGCAAAACAATATATTTCCCAGGAAAGATTGGTGTTACTGATAAGTAGAGACCGGATTATATGCAAAGAAAAACTGGAATATATGCGCATATATATGCATCAATTTTTGAGAAAATATGCATAAACCTGGGGCATATATGCAAAAAAATTGCGATAATATGTAAAATTTCTACATAAAATAAATATGAGCAGAAATTTAAATATTAACTTTATTGCACAAATTTTTTTCACAACATATTTCTAAAACAATTTATAACTAAATGTTTTTCAAAATTGTGTAAAAGAAAGTTTGTCTTCTATCAGAATACATATGTTTCGAAATAGAAAAGCTTCTTTCAACATCCACAGATGTAATTGGTGCATTTTTTAACTTTACAATACATTCTAAACTAAAATTAAAGTCGAAATCGTTTACTGTTTCACCTTCCAAAATTTTCTTAACTTTCTTCAATTTCAAATACCCCTCATTTTTATTTATCACTTTTTTTAATTTATCGTATATAGAATTACCTATTGTACCCTTAACTTTCTTACATAGCATATAAAATTCGTCTACTATTTCGACTGATTCCGAGAGCGACATCCCTTGCATTTCTAGTTTACGAATGAAACTTGAAATAAAGCTATAATAATTTGACTTAATATACAAAAAGTTTTTTACAGTTTTCTAGAGCAATGCAGTCGGCAGTGATTTCAAGAATTACATTTTTTATTCCTTCAAAATTATCGGCGAAAAAAATTGCAGCCTCTAACCATGTACCCCATCTCGTAATAATCGGTTCAGGAGGCAACTTAACACCGGGAAGTCGCTCCTTATAAAATTGGATTCGTAAAGGTGCTTTTAAAAATATTTTTTTGACATTGCTAATTAAATCATTAATCAAAGGGAATTGATTCCTAATGTCTTCGGCTACACGATTGAACCCATGAGCTAAACAAGTGGTATGAATAATGTTATTATACAAATTTTTTAAATGTTGCGCGGCTTTTATCATGTATGGCGCAGCGTCGGACAACATTAGTAACATTTTTTCACAAGGTATACTTCCAGGTAAAAAGAAATTTGATAAACCTTCTTGAACGAATTGGGCAATTGTCACATTATTTGTTTTTCGAAGTTCCTTACAATAAATTAAATATGATTTACTTACAATATCTTCATGAAAAATTCCTATTAACAAATGGGCAATATAACGGCCACACTTATCCGTACTTTCATCTACCATGATATAAATAAAATTATTCCCTGCCAATTGTTGAATGTCTGCTATTGTTTGCTGGTAACAAGATGTGACATAATTTTTTCGTAAGGTACTTTCGTCAGGTATATTATATTTGCAATATTTTTGCAGAAATGCTTTCAAATTAACATTGTTTAATCTTGCTAATGGTATGTTAGACGAAATTAATGCGTTACACAGATCCGTACTATATTCTTCTTGTTCTGAGTTTCGTGAAGTTGATGCTACACATTGACGTATAGATTGCTGCACACATGCGGATCGCTTTAGTTTTTCGCATTTTCCAATATATGATGGAGTTTTAGCGTGTTGATCAATCAGGTATTTTCTCTCAGAAGACACAGCAATTGTCATTTTATATCAAAAGTTAAAGAATTTAAAAACAATTGTAAAGCTTTTAGTAAAATTAAACTTACCAGTTTTACTGCAGGCTCGACAAAATATTTTGTCGCTATCCTTTATCAGTTCAGGATATAATCCATAAAGAAATTTTGTTCGCTATACTAATTGCATGTACGCACAGTATTTAAAAACGTAACACAATTACATGCTGTTTCGCTCAAAGATATTCAATGAATGAATAGTTTATTTGGGAATTAATAATAATGAAACGTATTTACCACATCGCTTCTGCTAGGCGAAATTAAACACGTGCAGTTCTTGGAAAAAAGTATTAGAGAAACCAATGTTGAAGGTTTATCATTCTGAGAATTGTCGGTTGTCGATCTATATTAGGAATTAGTAGGAATTTTTACTAATAGAAAGAATAAGAAAAAGCTTAAATATGCAATATATGCAACTTTTGTAAAAATATGCATAGAAATGCCTAAATATGCAATATATGCAATCACTAATTAGCGCTAATTAACTTGAATTAGTGTAATACGTCTACATATAGACTACCTATAATTAACGGTATGCAAAAAATAAAATATATACACTTTGCATATAATCCGGTCTCTACTAATAAGTAATCACAGGTTACGTTTTTTGAAAATGACACGCGCCAACGAACTTTTCTACATAGCAAAAACAATTAAATATTAGTTTTCTAACGTATTGATACTAAACAAGAAAACAATTAGGTGGCAAATGATGTCATTGTGAAAAATACATTTCGGTATAAATAAAATATTTTATACTATAAGATGGCTAATTAAAAAAAATACATGTCCGAGCGCTTTGATTGAAAGCATTAAATAATGCAATTCCATATGAATTTTGTTCCTTACCTTATCACCACACTGTATATCTTTTGGGATTGCCTTTATTATCGAGCCAACTACCTCCATGCACATAACGTGACGTGCGGACAGTAATAAAAACATCGTCTAAATTGTAACAGGGAGAGGGCGCGACCGAGTATACGACGACTCTATTAAAAGAGCGTAACTGGTATTATTTAAGCATTGTTATAACAATAGTCGCCCAGTGTAAACAATATGACAGGCGGGTAATTCGGTACCGGTTTATATCATCCCCGAAAGGAACGACGTATGTACCGATTTCACGGGCCGACTGTCATCAATGGGCCTGCGAGCTTTTTGTGTCATCCCGAATCGAAAATTTGTCCCCATGTCCGCATGTACACCGGTTTTGGTACGTCGTACATACAACATACATACATACATACATACATATGTAGCTGTTGCATTGTGCGCGCGAATAAATCGGAATGGAGCGGAGATAATACGACCAGATAAAATCTTTTTTTTCACTTTAGAATACGAGGTCTATTATTGGGGGTAGGTATACTTGTGAGGGTATATTTAGAGCGGAGTTTGGCCTATGAAGGTACAAATTTAGGTAATTAAATAATCTTTTTGGGGCGCATTGTAAACGATTGAAGATAATTGCCCTTCTTATAGTAATATTTAATGTTTTCTGATGTTTTTGTGTAGTAAAAATAAAGTCCAATTACTTTATTGCGTTTTATTGTATATTTTGCCAAATGTTTTATTAAAATATAAGTTTACACATTGCACATTACAAGAGATTACACATTTCGAAAAATAGATGCATTGATTCAACCAAAAAATGGTAAATTCAACAAAAAATTTCGTTTAAATACGGCGAATTCTTCTGTCATGAAGTTAGATTCGGGCATTCCTCAGGGTTTAATACTAGGTCCAACGTTCTTCATTATATATGTTAACGATTTAGGGCAAACGCTAAGTGTACGTTGGCCCAATATTCTGATGATGATAGTTGCATATTAAAGTCATCTTCAACTGAAAACGCTTCACGTTCAACCGCAAAATTAGTGAATGACCCGAGTGGCTGGTGTAGCGATAATGACCTAGTATTGAACCGTGACTAGATATGCATTTTGACGTTTTCGCTAACAGTAAGAGAAGGCGGGAGTAGCTTGCATGTGCCTTCTGATGATAGATCTATACCTAAAAGACAGACTGTTTCATTTCTAGGGCTGATAGTAGATAAAAATCTAAAATTTTATGGAATAATTAGTAACAAAACCAAAAAAGCCTTCTTTCCAATCCTTTAATTGATAAAAATATAATGTCGACCGGTTTCGGCTTATGCTATCCTCTGGACACAATACGTCAGTAAGACTATTCACAAACATTTACAACAAAACAAAATAAATAAAATAAAATGAGACAATGCATAAATTCAAAAGTGGAAACATTTTTTTACAACACAATTTTAACTCCTTAGTGTTGTATGTGAAAACGGACTAGAATAAAATTTTATATTGGTTCTTGCCGTCCACTCTTTGAACAATTTGGAGTTCTGCCATTAGCCTCCTTGTACATATATGAAATACTAGTGCCTTTAAACAAAACTTAACAGAATTTTAAAAAGAATCCGACGTTTAGAAAAACATGAATATGCCCAGCAGAGATATAATAAGAGTATACCATTACATGATACTGCGGCTTTTGAATTAAGTCCTGAATGTAAAGGAAATCATACTGTATAATAAATCGGCAAAAAAAATTAACAACTGCTACCCGTATTCCTGAGTTAAAATTTAGATTAAAACAATATCTAAGCACATAACTAGAGTGGTCAACTTTCGTCTTCCAGACGGGTCAGTACTAAGTTTCATATACGTGACATTAGCGTTTAACACAAGTATACGGTACAGTGTTACAATTATTACTATTTTATTTGAACGAACATGAAGCTTAATGTTAAGTTATTTTTTGGTTGGTCGAAAAGTAAAATTGGTTGAAATAAACACCCATTTGTGTTAATGCAAATACAACGTAATTCGTCCACTCAGTGCACTAAATATGTTGATCCAACAGTTAAATACATTTTATGTAACACCCATGACCATATAGGTGGGTTGGCAGTATAAAATATTATATTTTAAGCAAAACATTGTTTGATATTAGTAAAATTTTTCTTAAATTAAGCAAAAAGTTATTGTAAAATTAAACAACTATTTTATTCATTCTCAATGTTTTTTTTTATTATTTAAAGCAACATTTTTTTTTTATATATTTCTAAATAAACACAATTATCAATCTAACCTTACAATATCATCAAACTCCACACTATTTTTTCATTGCATCAAATGAAAATCTTTGGTAATTACCAGAGTTCGCACTACAAAAAATTACGAACCAGAGTTGCCTTTCTTCTCCCACATTGGGGAACAACAATTGTCGGAGTCAAGCCCAACCGTAAGTGCGATGAAGGAACCACGTGTCAAGACCGCCTGCTTAATGTTCATAAGAGAGCCCTTATGCCAGGCAAATGTGAAGTTGCCTCGTGTTTCTGCAAATCATATGAACAAATCCCAAAATCATCGTCATGAGTTTCGTGGTACGCCATCTTTCGGTCAAGAAATGGTACCAGTTCGGACATCGATAGTTAGTAAGCTTACATCAGTATCACTCCCAATCGTTAGGACAGTTAATCCGAAAAGAAGTAGATGGTGCATTTGTTATGAATGATCTGTTGAAAATATTTAGTGCACAGTTAATAAACATTGTAGTATACAAAATTTACAAGCTTTTTACAGTAAGAAATTAACAGATTAATGTATTTCTGCTAATATCTGTAATAATTTGAAAAGAGTCCGAGGTTTATGTGCATCAAGATTTATAATAAACTACCAAAAAATGTTAGAAATTTGGAAACTCATGGGTTTAAAAAGTACTTAAAAGAAAATCTGAAGCACAAGTGTTATTATAGCGTGTCGGAGTTTCTGGAGCAATCAGTTTGGGAGTGTTGAATTTGAATACATTTTTTATGTATAAATTTATGTATTTTAATGTAATTTTATGTATTTTATTGTCTATATTTTATTGTATATCTTGTCCTGACGCAGCCCATATCTCTTTAGATTCAGTGGCTAATAAAATTATTATTATTATTATTGAAAGAATTTTTTCCCAATTTTTTTTTATTCCTCACGCAGGATTCGAACCTACACACTCGTTTACTGGACGAACGCTCTACCAAGTTTTTCTTGGGAAAAAAATCCTGTCAATTATTACAGTTATTAACGGAAATACATTAATTTGTTAATTGTAGTATACAGTTTGAAAATGTGTCAGTAAAAGTGAATTATGTACCGACAACCGACAATTTTTTTAAGAAAAATGGTTTTCTAGTGTTATAATTATTCGGATGATTTCAATAATCGGAATATCGGAATCGGAAGACTATGATATTCGAAATAATATTCCGATTCCATATTTCACCCGACATACTTGTTGTTGTAGATATTCGGATGATTTCAATAAAACCGAATCGGAATAATATTGAAGATGTGATATCTAAAAAAAAAGGTCGTCGGTTCTGAAAAAATAAAAAAAAAGTTGTCTAATATGTATAGACATCATAGGAGAGGTAATTACTAAAAGAAAAAAAGGTTGTCTAATATATATAGACATCGTGGGAGGAGTAATTACACAAAAAAAAATCAGAATTATCCGAATTGGGATCTAATAATCGGAATCAATGAATATTTTAATTCGGAAACTCACAACACTATGGTTTTCTGCCTCAAAGATCGTTAAAAACAATACGCAATACACTTTAATATATAATTTTAATGTTGGATGCAACAGAAAAATATGTTTTTTTAACGCACATCAATTCCAACACAAAATATTATTTGCTCCAACAGTTTTTCTTCTTTCTTTTATATGTTTTTTTTATGTTGCGGCAACGTTGAAACTTTAATATAAATTTTATGTTGATTGCATAACTGATTTTTTATCGAAATTACTGAGTATATATTTGTTTCAACGAAAAAATAAAATAATCCGTTTTGTTAAACCAATGCATGTATTTTTCTGAGTGCAGATACAGATTTACGAGAATCTTTACATATCAGTCTTTGTATATCTGAAAAGCTTGCGCATTAACAATCATAGATTTCCAGTACAAAACATTACATTTTTTTTAATACACTAATCGTCTCCTTTGACGGCTGATGGGTACTGTTTTATCTACGACAATAAATTTAATTAATCGTTAGTGAAAGACGATATCTACCATAAGGGGCGACGCCGACGGTGCAAGTTTTCCTTATTAAATACCATTTGCGGGGTTTCCTTAAAAAGACGAATGAAAGGACATCGGGATACTTCAGTTTAAGACTATATTTAGCCAGCTACTTATATCTCACAAAGTGAAGTTTAATATCTTTTAGAACACTCTCTATATATGCAAAAAATAACGGTAAATTGAATTATAATAATATATATTCTGGATTGCAATTTGATATTTTAGAGATGTCACTTGTGTACCTTTAAAAATTATACTCCGATATACTGTGTGTTTTATAAAAAGGATGCCGCAGTACAATTCATCTTCTTAATGAAACACGCTGTGCATTTTTATATTATAAAAGATTCCTCTTCAAATGATGAGAATCATTTGTGTTGTGGTTTTCGACTTAACAACCCTCCCTAACAACCAGAAATATTACATAGATGTTTTTAAAAATATATTTTATAAATATTTTTCGTGAGAGGTTTTTGAATATATTTTTCATATTTTTTCCTGAATATAGATAAAATATTCAATTAAAATATTTATTCCATATTTTAAAATTAATGTAAGCGCAATATTTTTTCTAAAATATTTGTAAAATATTATTTAAATGAAAATTGAGATTTTTTATGCAATCTATTTAATTTGTCAAAATGAACTAAAATTGTTCTTGGTTATTTAGAATGTATAACGTCGATAACGAAAGTTGAAACATACATAGAGTTGTCTAAAAGGCAAGAACTTGTTTTTTCACACTCACCATACAATGTTAATAATCAATAATTCTGGCATCTTTTAAGGCATACTGAAGGTTTATCAAATTAATCACTATTTTTTAATTGAAGTGTTCTAAATAAAAAACAAACGTATTTATTATCATTTTATTTGAATAGGCCAATAAAAATGAAAAATACTCATTTTTAAGTCTAGCCTTGGCTGGTGCCACTGGTGACAACCCTATGGCTTTTTTCATATCTTCGGTAGTGGCGCTCTCATGGCGTTTCCTTGTGGCCTCTAAAACAATGCCAATTGTATTAGATCATACCATGAATAAACATCGTACAACATTATCAACACCTACTAATACATTTGGAGCATTTATAATAATTGGAGTGGTAGCTACATTCTAATACTTACGATACTTATTTTTACTTTATTTCATAATATTTGAAAACATTCTACGTACAAACAATAATACAACACAACGTATTCTAACCTCTATTTGAGGTTATGACGCTTATCTACCGAGATGAATCTCTTAAGCAAATCAACTAGCAATTTATCTGGTAGATGCAGTACATATATGATGCATAAAATTCCTACAATTATATTATTAAACGATTTCTGTACATAGCGATATTGAGCATTCCAATTATCTTATAAATTCCATGACATGTTCAAAGTTTTGCTTACCTCGTAGTCACCACAAACACTAAAACACACCCCGCAACAATTAATTACACAGTTAACCCTAATCTGCCCTAATCGTTTACTATTATAAACTATAACATGTAACGGACAAACGAATGAAAATGTTGATGATACGCACGTGCGCGTATGCATTCTATGTACCTAATCCATAGATGCATAAACAATACTAAATCATATAACACCGGCACCGTAATGAATAGAGGTGTTGTGTTGACGTTCGCAACTTACAAATATTACAAATAATATAATACAAAACGCAGATATATTAATAGAAAAGTTACAGCGCTCAACTTAGATACTAATTAAATCATATTAGATATATATTATCTAATTTAATCTTTAAACTATCATTTTAAATAGGTACATACCTACTTAATATGTATGCATATTTTACCCATTTTATATTATTCGTCCTACGCACCAAATGTACAAAAGCAAAAATCCAGTCTTTTTTCTTTATATGAAATAAATATTTACAGAAATACAAAGCAAAATATTCTTGCAGAGTTATGAAAAATATATATGAGAAAACATTTGCAATAAAATATTATTAATGCTACATAACATATATTTTTTAAATGTTTTCCTAATATTTTCTATAATATATTTTATGCATATTATATTAATATAACTAATATTCAAGAAAGATTTAATATTTTTTAAATATTTATAAAATATGAAATAAATATAGTTGGTCACTGGGGCTCTGTTCAAAAATTAAAAAATCACCTATCCCAAAGAAAGCATTCCCACAGTTCAAAATTAATAGTACCTCTTTTCAGAATAGAAGAAATTGTTTTTCTCGTCGAATGTACAGGGTGGTGATACGGGAAGCTTCACTTGCTATTTTCAAAATAAGTTTTCCAGATTTCTTACCCTGTATATTGTAACTAGAACTGGCTCACTTCGCAATAATTCTTATCAAATTTCCTTCTACTTTTACCGATTATATCAATAATGATAAAAGTTCCATCCTGTATTCTAATTTAAGATTTTTTTTTTAATAAAATACACCTACTTATATACATAAGAGTTAATGTACCGAATTAAATACAAATAATGCATTTTATAAATAGATTCGTTGAGCGTCTACACTCACAGAATTTATAAAACTTAAAACTCGTCGTATAAACAGAAAAACAGGTTTCGTATATGTTTAGAATCAACTCACACTTTTAAAAATGGATTACGGACTCATCAGCATGCATATATACATACATATACATATATGTGGTACCTATTGAAGTATATTTCTCTCGGTCGGCATTCCATGATGTATCTTTTCTCTGTAGATGCAATTAGTAATACTGCAGAGGCGTACTTCTTTCCCCATTAAATTTATTTTCATCTATACGCACGCCTGACATAATATGCATATTCGCTTAATATGAATAAACAGTGGATTCCGTAGCCATTTCATTCCATTCCTTTCAGTGGCAAAATATCATTTTTTCCTGTTTCTTATCGGGAATAAAAGAAGGAATACGTTATTAATCGTTTAATGCCCGCCAAACACGATCCTATAATGCGGTTTATTTATGAGAATTTTTCCTGCGTGGACAAGATAAGAACTAGTTTAGCACCTAAGTTAATTTGCATGTGATTCTCGTGGTGTGTTACGAATTCCATCGCTTAAGCATTCGTGTGCAGCTTATACCGGGTGTCCACACTTAAGTGTGCACTGTTGATAACTTTGTTATCTTTGGAGGTACAGAATCGGTCAAATGGACAAACTAGTACTATTTTTTATGGCGGTTACAATTGTGAAAACAGAAAAAACAATTGAGCGTCGCGTTCTCTAGATATTCGCCCGAAATTATTTTTTTTTTAATGGAACGCCCTGTATATTTTTTTGCAATTTAGAAGAGAATCGCAAACTGAACAAAAAAGTCTTACTACACTATTATAAAAAAATGTCAAATAAAGGAGTTACTGAGAAATCTTTATCTTTGCTTTGTTAGCATAAAATTGATATACCTATGGAAAATAGGTACCTCATTTGGAAAAGTGGGATATGTTGGAGTTGTACTTGCTGTTTAACAAAAATTCAGATAGAGCGCTTGAATGTTACATGCAGCAATTTCCTGACCGTGATGTACCGTAAAGTGGGGCAATTCCGATCTGATTTATATACTATTTCTGAGCTGCAATTATTGTTATTGATCGAAAAAAAATGAAAAAAATTATGCATAGTCATACATCTTTTAGGTACACATACCATCATATATGTTAACCCAATGTATTAAAAACACTATTTTTTTTAATACATCAAGTATGATCGGTTTTGCCCCATAATCGGGGGTAATTCCAATCACCCATCTATTTTCTTATAAAAACCGCTTTGAGGTAAATCCAATAACAAAAATTTGAATTTTAAAAAAGGAAAGTTACGGAAATAACAGAAATATGTACCTATTATAGAAATGACAAACAGATAAATAATGATATAAACTATAATAATTCAATAAACCAAAACTAAAACAAAATTTCACATTGACAATTGATTCTTTTTCACCTTATTCCTTTTCGAAAATTCACTTAGCCCTATTGGGATTCCCCAGTAGTAGTTTGTTTCCATCTGTATGAAATATTACTCGTTGTCATTCCATCGGAAATTATTTTTTTTGACACAGGAAACTTTAATGCAATACTTAAAAAACCAGTTAGTTATCTATGTTATAAACAAAGTTTATTAAATGACTTTGTTGCAAAACTTTCTTATCCTTTCCATAGATGCCAGACTAAATAATTGCCATAAAATCAGGATTGATCGATTTTACTCCATGCGATCGAATTTGCCCCACTCTACGGTACCAGATTGTCGCTATTTTTTAAAACTTTATGGAAGATTAAGAAGCAACGAAACAGTTTTTATAAATAAGAGGACAAAAAATGATTGTGTATCACAGGAAAAACAAAGGATATACTCTTCACGTTTTAGGGCCTATTAAAACGACTTACTTGGAAAGAGCATCGGCCACCGGTAAAATCAGGTAAACCACAGGTTAAAGTAAGAAGGATAGGAGGCCACAGCTAAAACTAGATTTTAATTTTACACTCCGACAACAATGCCTTTAAGGCTTTAAAAATATATAGTATGTTGTTTGTCCTTAAAATTTGAATTATGTTTGTAGGCAGTTCAAGATTAAAGTTTACAAGTTGTTGGACAAACTTTTTCTGTGCCTCATCATACCTCTTGCACTCTAATATAAGATGATTACTGTCACAATATTCATGCCCGCAAGCACACGTCGGTTAATTATGTGTATAAAAAACTGTGAAATCTTATCCTATATTGGACAGCGTAAAATTGAAGAGTGAGCTTTCATTAATTTATGTACAGCGTGATGACATGTGTGACGTAGGTGTAGGTGGTATTCTGCCACTTTTAGTGTTCATAACACACAACAGCTTAAAAAAGTTTTGACTGAAACATATAAACTGTTGGATATTATTTGTACAACTCCAATGTCGACAGCAGAATGTGAACGATGTTTTTCCACCCTCAAACACATTAAAACTTTTCAGAGAAGCACAATCTCAGAAGATCGACTGAACGCATTTTTACAACAAAGTCATAGACGTGTTTTCCAACATGAAAAATAGGAGAATGGATTTTATGTACAAAAAATTGGCAAGTTCTTATTTTGTGCCCATCCTCTTTCATAACTCACGAGCCGCCACTGCTATTATTGTTCAAAGATTTTCAAAATGAATACTCTTTTAAAACTTTTTAGTGACGTTTTTGATGATACTACTGATTGAAATAACTGTTTGTAGCTTAATCAAACCGCGATTACCTCAGTTAAAAAATCGGAGAATCGTTGAGGGAACACAAAACAGTTCTTATTTCGTGCTCACCCTCTTTCATAACTCACGAGCCGCCACTGATTAACACAACTTAAATGGGAATAAAAAGGCAATAAAGCAAAACAAGAAAATACAACATGTCTCATTAAAAAAAAAAACAAGTAAACAGAAAAACTCCGTGGAAATTAAAATTACACTTTATTATAGAGTCATCTCCTATCTGCGTAATTACAAAATATTGTGACAGGAAAATTAATACCACGGCTGCTATGATACATGTTCCTACATGCGATCTCAAAATTTTAAACGTTTTCTTCAAGAACTTGGCAGCCTAGCAATAAAAAATAAAAAAAACTTGTTATATACTGCTGTGGTTAGACAACCCAATTTGCTGGTTATTGGTTGTGTTCCTTGCTAAAACAGCTGTTGTTCAGTTTACCGAGAATTTTTCACAATTTATATTTTGTTTTGTAAAAGTTTAGTTGAAGAGTTTATTGTATGATTTAATTAAGTGTTAAGTTTTTTTTAAATTAATCCATTCATTCATTTGTCTAGTGTTTGCTTGTGTTGATTTAATGCGGATTCTATTCAATTTTGTCGTGTGTCTACGACTGCGTTGTACGATTTTGAGAGAGGTTTGCTTTTTCATTCAATTCAATCAGTACACAGCAATACGTAAAGCTATTTCAATGCAATATCTAAATCTTTAAAAACATATAGGGTGTCTCATTAAAAAAATTGGGTCTTATGGCGTCACTCCTCTACTGAAAGCTCTGCATATCTTTAAATAATTTTAAACTACAGTTGTATGTTCTATAGTACCTAAACGTGTTATATTACTTTTCTACACTTATGACACTAGAATAAAAGATCAACTGCGCTTACCTTCTAGCTCAATGAATATTATTAGTCAAGGTGCATATAACTTAGGAATAAAAATATTTAACCATTTACTCAACGACATTGGATGTCATGATAGTTATAAAAGTTTTCGAAAGTCACTAAAAGCATTTTTGTTACAACATTTTTTTTACTCCGTGGCTGAATATTTCGGAGAGTAATACGATCTTCTTTTGCTTTGTTTTGTTTTTTTTTTCTGTTTATAAACTCCTTTTTTTGTTTTTGTATCTTATTATTAAGATTATTCATTTATTGTTCTATAATTTTGTTTTTTAGTTTGGTGGTGCCTTCATTAATTGTGTTTTCTGACTTATTATACACACAATTGTATCTTTAATCAATAAATATTATTATTATTATTATTATTAACACTGCGTAGGCTTTCACGGTGATCCAATGTTGCTAACAACATTGGATCACCGACCTACGATTTGTCGAAATATTTAGCTAACCTACTAAAGCCATACACCGGACAAACTGCAACGTATGTGAAGAATTCGAAACATTTCGTGGATATTCTGTCTACGCTAAAGACGGAACCTACAGATATTTTAGTAAGTTTCGACATTATATCGCTATTCACCAACATACCCACGGAGGACGCACTGGCCTTACTTCCAGAACTTGGACTACAAGAAGACGTCATTGAATTAGTAAAACTGTGCTTATCCACGACATACTTTTTGTATGAAGGAAAATACTACGAGCAGAAGAACGGAACAGCAATGGGAAGCCCTTTATCACCAGTAATAGCCAACTTGTTTATGGAAGCATTTGAAGAAGAAGCCCTAAGTTCCAGCGATATGAAACCCAAGTGTTGGCTGCGATATGTCGACGATACTTTTGTAATATGGCAACACGGAGAAGAAAAACTACAACAGTTCTTGGAACACATAAACTCGCAGCACCCAGCCATAAAGTTTACCATGGAGAAAGAACAAAATGGAAATCTCCCTTTCCTGGATGTTATGGTTAAGAAAACAAAAGAGGGAATGCTACAGCACGCAGTATTTAGAAAGAAGACGCACACCGATAGATATCTGCATGCAAGATCTCACCATCATCCGATGCAAAAGAAGACATTAATACAAACATTGCTATCCAGAGCCGAAACCATCAGTGACGAACAACATCTTACCAGTGAAAAGATACATTTGGAGAAAGCACTAAAGAAGAATGGTTACACTGACATCGATATAAGGAGAGCCACTAAGAAGAAGACGACACTGGAGACAACTACAGAACCACGAAGAGGGATGGCGTGTTTACCTTATATAGCAGGAGTCACCGAAAAAGTAGGCCGAATTTTGAAGAAACGTAACGTACAAGTACGCTTCGCGACTGCAACGTCGATCCAGCAGTATCTACCGACCGCAAAAGATAAGATACGCAAGGGACGCACAGAAGGTATCTACAAAATAACATGCCAATGCGGACAGCGCTACGTCGGACGAACAGGAAGAGCCATCGACATAAGAATAAAAGAACACGAGAGGGACGCAAGATTAAGAAGGACCGATCAATCAGCGGTGGCAGAACACATGCACGACACCGGACACAAAATGGATTTCAAGAATGTAAAAGTAATAACTACCACCAAGAACTACGGGAAAAGACTCATCAGGGAAGCCATAGAAATAGAGAAGAATAAAACCGTTAACAGAGAAGAAGGGTACCACCTTAGCAACACGTGGAAGAGTCTACTACGAACCGTCACGGTCAATGGAGCGGAAACTACACGGTTGGATGCACCAGGGGCGTATATAAGAAGAATGTCGGACCATGGAGAATCAGTTCAGTTATCCTGAAGAAGCTGTCAGTATGAACAGCGAAACGTCGAGCGAAAGTTTTGACACACGGCGAAACCCGCAAGAAGCTGTTAGTTATATTATTATTATTATTACACTAATGACCCACCCAGTATATACCTTACATAGACCAGTAACAATTCAGATGATTCTTCGTAAGGTGAAACACGTGTATGCTGCAAATAGTGACTGATTACTACACATACACTTAATTTAAACTATATTTTATTACGTACATTTTCGAGGAGACACAGTTGACTTGTCAAAACAAATTCTATCCCGCATATTTAATAACAGTTTAATTTATTTCAAGCCTACTACCCTTCCATACATATGAAATAAATTCCAAATAAATTATAATACAGCAACGGAATGAGTAGTAAATTGCTTCTATATCTTTCTCTTAAGTCTAATGAGGCGGGAATGAAATATACATGCGAGTATATGAGGAATATTAATTAATGCGAGGGCACTAAACACACCGTAAAGGCGCCCCGAAAAGAAATGAGAGGCGTCCGCGACAAATGAGCGTCGCTCACGTTTATGACAGCCCACTCGACGGAGAGCACCCAGCGTGTCGTATGCGTGTGCGCGCGTGTGTGCGTCCGATAATTAGGAGCTGCTGACGTCGCCGCATTGCCGCGTGTTATTCGTTACCCGGCCTGGCCCGTGTGTTATCGTGTATGATATACGTTCGGCAGTAATAGCGCATAGTCTATGCAGGTGGGCCAGCCCGTATCGTGTCACGGTGACAAGCGCGTCGACCGCCGTGAGACGACTATGACTGTCTCTATATATGACAACTAGAATACTAATATTAGGAGGAGAGCCAACATGTGTCCGTCGTTCGCGAAGCGCGGCTTCCACGTTTGTTACACTTCATTGTGGCGATACTTATAAACGTGACACCTTATTATGCGAATGTCCATTATATAGAGGTATCGTTTCTTAACGTTCTCGTCACACGGGAGCGGTTATTTATTTTCAATTTGCTACGTGCGTGGGTGTGGTCCTGTTGAATTTTAGAAAACGACACATTTTTATTTACGAATTTAAAAGTTCAACAAATACACTCAATGTTTATTTAACAAGTAGTAATAGAATAGAATATGATAACTAGAGACCGGATTATATCCAAAATGCATATATTTTATTTTTTGCATATCTTCAATTATAGTCTATATGTAGACGTATTACACTAATTGAAGTTAATTAGCGCTAATTAGTAATTGCATATATTGCATATTTAGGCATTTCTATGCATATTTTTACAAAAGTTGCATATATTGCATATTTAAGCTTTTTCTTATCCTTTCTATTAGTAAAAATTCCTAGTAATTCCTAATGTAGATCGACAACCGACAATTCTCAGAACAATAAATCTTTTACATTGGTTTCTCTAATACTTTTTTCCAAGAACTGCACGTGTTTAATTTCGCCTAGCAGAAGGGATGTGGTAAATACGTTTTTTTATTATTAATTTCCAAATAAACTATTCATTCATTGAATATCTTTGAGCGAAACAGCATGTAATTGTGTTACGTTTTTTAAATACTGTGCGTACATACAATGAGTATAGCGAACAAAATTTCTTTATGGATTAAGCCAAATCCTGAACTGGTAAAGGATGGCGACAAAATATTTTGTCGAGCCTGCAGTAAACTGGTAAGTTTAATTTTACTAAAAGCTTTACAATTGCTTTTAAATTCTTTAACTTTTGATATAAAATGACAATTGTTATTGTAAGTGTCTTCTGAGAGAAAATACCTGATTGATCAACACGCTAAAACTCCATCATATATTGGAAAATGTGAAAAACTAAAGCCATCCGCATGTGTGCAGCAATCTATACGTCAACGTGTAGCATCAACTTCACGAAACTCAGAACAAGAAGAATATAATACGGATCTGTGTAACGCATTAATTTCGTCTAATATACCATTAGCAAGATTAAATAATGTTAATTTGAAATCATTTCTGCAAAAATATTGCAAACATAATATACCTGACGAAAGTACCTCACGAAAAAATTATGTCACATCTTGTTACCAGCAAACAATAGTAGAAATTCAAAAATTGGTAGGGAATAATTTTATTTATATCATGGTAGATGAAAGTACGGATAAGTGTGGCGGTTATATTGCCAATTTGTTAATAGGAATTCTTCATGAAGATATTGTAGGTGAATCATATTTACTTTATTGTAAAGAACTTCAAAAAACAAATAATGCGACAATTGCCCAATTCGTTCAAGAAGATTTACCAAATTCCTTTTTACCTGGAAGTATACATTGTGAAAAAATTTTACTACCTATATATAAAAGTCGCCCAAATTATTTTTTTTTTTTACAGTAACATTATTCATACCACTTGTTTAGCTCATGGGTTCAATCGTGTAGCCGAAAACATTAGGAATCAATTCTCTTTCTTTAATGATTTAATTAGCAATGTCAAAAAAGTATTTTTAAAAGCACCTTTACGAATCCAATTTTATAAGGAGCGACTTCCCGGTGTTAAGTTGCCTCCTGAACCGATTATTACGAGATGTGATACATGCTTAGAGGCTGCAATTTTTTTCGCCAATAATTTTGAAGGATAAAAATTATAATTCTTGAAATCACTGCTGACTGCATTGCTCTAGAAAACTATAAAAAGATAGTAACATCAATAGAATTGCTACAAAATATTTTGTATATTAAGTCAAATTATAGCTTTGTTTCAAGTTCCATTCGTAAACTAGAAACGCAAGGGATGTCGCTCTCGAAATCAGTCGAAATAGTAGACGAATTTGATATGCTATGTAAGAAGGTTAAGGGTATAATAGGTAATTCTATATACGATAAATTTAAAAAAGTGATAAATAAAAATGTGGGGTATTTAAAATTGAAAAAAGTTAAGAAAATTTTGAAAGGTGAAACAGTAAACGATTTCGACTTTAATTTTAGTTTAGAATGTATTGCAAAGTTAAAAAATGCACCAATTACATCTGTGGATATTGAAAGAAGCTTTTCTATTTCGAAACATATGTATTCTGATAGAAGACAAAACTTTCTTTTACACAATTTGAAAAACATTTAATTATAAATTGTTTTAGAAATATGTTCTGAAAAAAATTTGTGCAATAAAGTTAATGTTTAAATTTTTGCTCTTATTTATTTTATGTAAAAGTTTTGCATATTATCGCAATTTTTTTGCATATATGCCCCAGGTTTATGCATATTTTCTCAAAAATCGATGCATATATAATGCCCATATATTTCTAGTTTTTCTTTGCATATAATCCAGTCTCTAATGATAACTAAAATCTATTTTCTGAGAAAATTATAATCGATTAAATTCAATGCAATCTCGTGCATGCATATTGTTATTAACTGTTCAATTACATTATATCGGTCCGTGAACAATAAAAGTTTGATACAGTGATGTACACCATTTAGTGCGTGCGTTTCGGTAAAAAAAGCTTGCGGCGCCAAAGGATCGGAAAGCGCGCGTGATTAAAAGGGAAATAAATAGCAGCCGAATGGGAAAAAATGGTCACCGGAGAATAGAGGTATTAAGGTTTATCGACAAAAGTACGAAAAAACGAGAAAATTCGCCTAAATTTAAATCGATTTGGGTGCAGCTAAACCAACTGCACAATTCTCTATTTTAAATATCCACCCTGTATACGGTAGAAGAAAGCGTTTAATGGATCTCCGAAGTTGATTTTGGAAGGTGCTCTGCCTTTCTACATTTTATTTTATTTTATAAAAGTCTATAAAAAACAAAAGATTCCCAGATGATATGTACCTTTTGACTTCCACCTTGTATATATGCGTAATTAGTATAATGTATACTAATCCTCATTTATAATTGTTTCAGTTTCGGACAAGCACCCGCAAGGACCGGAAGAGGTGGCTCGCTGTTTACTCAAAGGTTTGTGATTATTATCTCCATGGAAATACATACCCGAATATTTTATTAACCCAATCGAAATGTCGATTGAGAAGATAACAACTTAATCGTGGTATTCCATCTGTGAATGTCGTTGGAGTACTCCTTATCGTTCGCGGTATTTTAATATAGCAGTATCCTTTAGTTATACAGAGCGATCCAAATCGGCGATCGCAAAATCAAACTTATTTTCTTAGAAGTTATATCAATATTCATTTCATTGGAAATTCCCACTAGTGACAAGTCAAAAATATTTTATAATAACCAGTGATGTAACCCAAATATTTAATTTGCAATGGCAGTTGCGTATGTCATAAGAGTTTAATCTTCTTTCTGAATAAATTGTTCAAACACTCGTAAAAGAAGCACAATATTGTAGCAATATTCTTGAAACCGCATTAAATGTTGTTTGTAAGTTGAATTGATTAAAAATGGAGATGTGAATTCAATAAAAATTTTAATGTTATGCGCGAGAAATGGGGAAATGACGCAATGTTTGTAAATATAAGGAAGAGGAACGGGTCAAGATGCGATCCCTGCGGCACTCTCGAAGTAACTTTAATCGTACCCGAAATTGGTGTAGCAAAATTTGACCGCCAAAAAAATTAAAAAAAGAAAAAATAAGTACCCACCATTTAAATTTCAAATAGTACAACGTTTGCACCCCGGAGATGTCGAACGTCGAGTAACCCTTAGCCAATGATACGTGACCTGTAACAGAATCAAAGTAACGAGTCTTTTGCAATAGTTGTCATCTGGTCAGATGAATGTTACTTTTCAAGGGCGGGAATTTTCAATCTTCATAATACGAGGCATTGGTCAATTTAAAGTCACCATTTGATATTTGAAAGAACAAAAACAAAAGCACTTTAGAGTAGGTATTTCATATTGAATATGATATGCCTATTTCCTCAGCAGCAGCTACTTTTTCTCAAAAGTAGTATTCATATGGTCGCGAGGCTACTGTATTATATTTTTGTTATTAAGAATACTAGGGAACTTATTTAGTTAGAGTAGGATCATTTCAATTGTTATGGAACCCATATAGTACTTAGAATAGGTAGCCTCGTGTAGTATCTTTTTTAGGTGGAGCACGGGGTTGGGATGATTTGTAATAATTTAGTTTTTATAAATAAAGAGCAGCAGCACGTATGTAACTATGAGGTGAGGATATTTTTTCATATCGTATTTAGTTTTTTTTTACATACTTTTAAAATTAAAAATGTTTTTCACGGCCTACTATTAATTATATACTAATTAAAAATGACATTTTTTGAAATTCACTAATTCTAAAAGAAGCAATAGAGATAGGTATAAGAACACCTATGGCTTTTCGATAGAGGATGCAATTTTACATCACATGGTGTAAAAATATACAAGGCACAAATAAATCGAAAAACACGTTAAAGTTTGTTAATATATGATAATCGTAATGTGTATGAAAACGGACTAGATAAATTTTGCGTTCAGTTTTGTTAATTCTATAATTGCTAATTCACATTAAAAATTGTACAAAACTGAACACAAAATTGTGTTTTTCGATTTATTTGTGCATTGTCTTTGTTTTTATTAAAATATTTTATTATAATGTTAATTGCATCAACTTTAAATGACGTAGCTTCTAGTTCTTTTTGAGACGTACTGTTGTCCAGAAGATGGCTTAAGCCGAAACCGGTAGACAGTGATTTTAAAAATAAATGATTGGAAACAGCACTTATTTATATATTATTACTAATTCCATATATACCACAATCTGAAAACTTTTAATAACTAAAGTTGCTCAATAATTTCCAACCAAGTTGAATTTGCCAAATTTAGATAAGATAATAATAAAAGATAGTTTCGAAATAGTAGGAAATATTACTAAAAAAAAGTCTACGCTATTGAGAGAAAGTAAATATTAGTACAGCTTGCAAGAAAATAACTTTTCTTTTGCTACCAGCTATTGAGATCACATTGTACTTCAGAATAGGATATTAGGTATCAAATTTTACGCACCAGAAACGTAGATCCTTTCATTACGTAACGTATGTATGTATATTCATAGGCGACGCCGACGCGGTTTATCCGGGGCGTCGGTATAAGGTGACAAAACCAATGTTAACACGGTAAATATGAAATTCAAAACGCCTACGGCCGCGTCTCCCTTTCTAGTCTGCGAGAGACGCTTGCGTGCGCCGCCGACAGTCATAATGCTAATACATTTTCAATTGGAGTACTTGTGCAAACACGACGACGCTATGCGCCCCGACGTACATCCATACGTTTATACGAGGTTCTCTCTATATTAAAGATAGCACACCCGCGTACGCGCGCTAGCGAATATAATATGGCAAGAGCGCCGTCATACCCTACGGGTAACCGGAACACTATAGCAAAACGTTATTGCGAAGACATCATAAAAGGACGTCGTAGTATAACTTCATCAAAAGAGATGAGGTTTCATATCGTTCGAGTTCGCTTTGGAAGTTTTGTCGAATTCCTATCCCGCGAGCTTGTTGATATTTGATAGATAAAAATAGCAACCCTAAAACGCTATTCAAATAATAATATTCTTCACTCGTAGTACCTATATACAGGGTTTTCCACGGAAGTGGCTAGTTATAGTTCATTTACTATAACAAACGAGGTACTACGTGAGTCAGTTTGCTATGACGTCACGACCGTGTTGCAAATTTTCTGTTCGTCAAAACGTTAGGTTATTTAACTGTCAAACACTTTTGATAGGTGAATAAACAAACTCTTAAAAACCACATTTACCGTTAATATTAATGATGATTCTTTTTGGAAATCAGGATTTAAAGTATGTTAATCATGATAGCAATGGAAAAAATAACAAAAAAAAAAAACAAGTGAGTACAATAAATTTAATCGGGACCATTATCGCTTAAAGTATTCACAGTAACGATTAGTATGCAAGTTTCTTCTCTATCAAAACCAATCTCTCTGATTTACTACTTCTAAATTTCGTTTCCAATATGTTGTACACCAAGTACGTCAAATTTCCAGACTAATTTAATTCAATCCGCTTTATACAATTGTATGCATCCTCTGATCTGCCATATTTCATCCATTGTTTCGTAATAAACTTCCTTTTCTTTGAGAACAAATAATATGTACCACAACAATGTGTTTCAACCATAGAAATGTCTTTTTCTTTAAGAGCACTGTTCAAAATGTTTAATGTGTTACGTTAGTCTGAAAAATGTATGTGAAAGAACCACTTCTGTAAACAATATTCGTATATACTCACTGTTTTCGTACATGCCATAAATTGTGTTTTCAATAGCACATTGACAATTTGTAGAATAATCAATTTTTACGACATTTGTTTCGTATGCATTTTCGTTTTGGGCTAGTGGATGTAATTCCTTGTTTACTCATGGATGATATTTTGCTTATGTTTGCAACATGAATATTTAGAACACTCGTTACTCTCTAAAAACGAAATACGGTAAAGAATATAACATTAAAAATATATGGATTTTATACATACTCCTCGCACGAAAGTTAACGGGAGTAATAGCCCGTTGTTCCCGCGTTCTGCGTCGAAATACACGATTAACGAAATTATTAACTCCTTCGATTGTTTGCACAATGGTTTCGTTATGGTTTAGTTGTAATAACTACTTATTTTAAATAAATATATACCAAGTATAAGCGCAAATTCCCACACTTTTACTGCAATGCAGAATATAACCCTTTGACAGTTGACAGCATAACTAAATTGGTGGGAATACATTGGGATGTGACAGCATGCAATTTAAAAGCAGTAGGCACAACATAGTATCTTTAATTGAACATGAATAAGTTATATGTTAGTTGGTTATTTTAATAATATGGTATTGTATCGCCCGAATTTGCAAGTAATGACGTACCTCGTCTGTTATAGTAAATGAAGTATACAAGTTTTCCGGCTTCAATTTTTAAAATTTGAGTTTTGCAATAATTTAAGTGTCAAATTACTTCCTTTCTAAAATATTTTCACCTTTTTTGCACTTTCGGTTAATCAGAAGTCGCCGTGAACTTTGTCATTTTAAATGGAACATCCTTTATATTATTACATTTTTGAATTCACCATAAAGATTTCCTCTATCTATCTTCAACTGCTTTTAGGATATTACGTTTTTTGTTAAAGTTTTGACATTTACATTGTTCTACGTAATTGATTAATTCCCACTTGGATTAAATGTCAGATATCTCCCACTTTAAAATGAACAAGTACGAATATTGTTTTACCAAAACAGAGTAAAAAATAATCCGGTGCCATTATACAGGATGTTTAAAAATTAGTGGCATGCCAAAGAAATTTGAAAGTTGCGAATATAAGATATATTATAATCGATATTTGTTCAGTTCAGGTTCTCGATGCATTAAGATTTTGTATATTTACTATTCCTTGTTACCATTCGCTAGTTTATATTTAGAATAATTTCAATTATTTTTAGTTGCATTGCTGTTTATTATTGTTCTCCTATTATTATTTTTGTTTGTAATAATGAATACGTTCTCCCTTGAAAATGAAAGAACTCCTTCTATTGAAGAAAAGATTAAATATTACATGCACAGCATATCAGCGGAAATATTGTCGAATGTCCGTAGAAATTTTGGTAATAGTGTAGGGGTTGGGGTATTGCGCATTTCAGCATGGAGATCGTTTTGAGAATTTTGATCCTCAAACTAGAGTATTATACCAGCGAAGAAGATATGGAATGAAGGATAAATTGAGCATGTGGCAATTTTACAAAAGAACTTATTTACTTACTTCAGGAATTATATTTTTGGCCAAAACTATTAATTACCCTGTATACAAAATTGATTGAGATCATACAGCAGTCATATCCTATTCTGAGTATAATTTGTGAGAGAAAATGATGCATACTATGTCAAATTAGTTAGTTTAAAAAAATGTATGGCCTTTGTAAAGGAAAACTTCGAGATGGGAATTATTTTTGCTGCACAAATTGTTTTCTTTTGAAATAAAACAAAGTAATTACAGTATAGACTACATGTCCAATATTTGTTTGGTCCCAAAACTACCAAAGGCTTCTTTCTTTTCCTCTTCGAAGTTGTTCACAAACATTCTGGCCTCTAAGATCGCCAGAATGGTTTTTTTTTAGGGCAACATAAAAAACAACGTTTACAAATTTCGACCATTTAGAAATATCGACCATCTGGAAAATGTAATTAAACGATGTATCACGAAAATCAATTCTGTGTTTTTACGCAATATTGCTAAGAGAATTTAATACTAGATCGATGAAATGTTTACCAAACGTAAGACGGCGTGTAGAGGTTCAATGTTTATTCTTTACGTCAATTAACATCTGTTGTTGACATTATTGAAAATGCATTGTGTTTTATTTTTTCTTCTACTTGTGGTGATTAACATTAAGGGTGGGTTTATCAATGTAAGGATAAAAGTACAAGGTAAGCAACTGACAGATATCGTAAACTGACAGGTAAAGTTTTATACCTGTTTATCATTATATTTTTAACTCTAAGTTTAGTGTCTACAAGATTATTAATAGTTGGTAACACTCAAGGGTAAATAATGCGCTACGATTGATTAGCAAATTAACCTTGTTTGATATTTTACACATATGACATAGGGATAGGCTTGTTTACAAACAGTTTGTTTACGAATTACCTGCGATATTGCGCTTATTTTATCATGGAAATATATATATTCTGGATTATTTATTAAGTGGTGATGAAGACTGAGACATTGCACACTTATTAAGACACGAAGGACGGCCCTACACCCGAGACCGAGAATTGATCATTGGTATGATAATGGTATGTGGAAGAAAAGATTTGCTATTCTAGCATCCAAAATAAGACTACAATTGTAAACAACATTAACAGTAATAATGGCAACAGCTGTGTTACATAATATAGCTATGTATTTCTTTCGGTAAATAAACAACAGTTTTCAATGCCTTCTTTAATTTATTTTAATAAACAATAATTTTGTAAACCAAAATATAAGCAATATCACATATGAAGCTAAATTCAGAGTCTGTAAAACAAAATTGCTCTTCTCATAAATAAAAAGTGTATCTTTTGTAATATTGTAGATTTCGTCCTGACGAAGTCATAAAATATATGACGAAATATTGAGGTGATCAAGTAGTTTTATTAAATGGACCGTATTACCCAGACAGCTTAGTTTATTCCTTAAAAAATAACTCCATTATTATGACTTTCCTGTAATATTTTCAAATATTTGTCTTGTAATTGGTTAACATTTGTAGGTTATGAACACCGATGATCATATGATCATCAAGGATCTAATGATATCTATATTACCTTTTAAATAAAGTGTTGGACAAATTTATCTTCCATATAACCGTTATCTAGCAGGTAATTGCACATAATAAACGGTTTAGATTATTTATCTTTCTGTTACTATTTTATCTGTAAGACGAAGTTAAACTAATTGTAACTTTCTTACAATTACTAAAAACTAAAATTTCAATTAGATGTCATTATTTTATTTCATTTGTAAACAAAACATATTGTGCAGCAAAAATAATTCCCATTTTAAAGCTTTTCTCTTCATGGCTATGTTATTTTTTAAAGTAACTAATTTTGACATAGTATACATGATTTTCCCGTAAAAAAAATACCTACACACAGAATAGGATATGACATGTATGATCCCGATCAATTTTGCATACAGGGTCGCGTAGGGTAGTAATAGCGAAAAAACGCTTAAATTTTATTTCTTCCTAAAATTAAGGAAAACTTCATATTTAGATATAAAGTTGAATTTGGAACAACATTTCTTAATGGAAGAATTCTCTAAATCCAAAAACTGAGTTACTTTACTCTTAGCGTAATTTCATATGTTTGACTCTCTCTTGTATACAGTTAGATTCTCGGCAGATTTTTTAGTATTATTTTAGTTTAAAGACATACGAGAATAATTTGCAAAAAAAAAGATTCACTAAATTCGAAATAATTTCCCATTATACTGCGCAATTTCTGCCAATCACTGTATATGTCAATATTATAAATTGATCGCTAGGAACAGTAGCCATCCTTTTATTTGGCATTTGCGAAGCCTCCTTTCTATCTAACTTAGAATTATGACTTATTTGGTAAAATAAAAAAATATACAAAATGTTCTACTGGCAAAAACAAAGTGGTTAGCCACACTCTCTAATCTCTATAGATAGATATAATAGTTAAAAATAGAAATTTGATTTGTATCTGACGTACACTTTAAAAAAAGTTGCAGTAAAATTACATGTAAAATCGTTGGTAACAAAGTTGCCTACAATTTTACAGGTAAATTTGCTTCATAAGGTAAAATTTCTACCATCTAGTAAATTTCACATGCTGATGTGTTTTTCAAAGATTGTACTGTAAAATTCGTATGTAATATTTATATGAACTCTATATTTACCGAACACTGAAGTAAGTTTCATATGTATTTTTATAAAGAGAGCAAGCAACTTACCTAATTCTTTTATAGCACCTAATAGGTCATACTGAATCGCTCAACCAGGGATCAAGAATGAACACGCTTACGCGAAATCTACGATTGTTTGTGACGTACATGATATCATTGAGCCAATAATAAGTTCGACAAACGAATAGAATTACCTATCGCGCACAGATAAATACCCAATAACCAATCACATTGGGCGTATGAATTTGTTTTTCATGATATCTATAGTTTTACCCGAAATTCAAGTAAAACAATAATATAAACATCCTCATATTTTTAACACAAAAATATAGTTCACTAGTAAATTACTTTTAAAGTGACTAAATACCCCAAGAAATGTCAATTTCCTTTTAAGTAAATTTTGAGAGTAATACGAAATTGTAAAGTTTTTCCGTATTTTATAAATAAAAATTTTCCAAATTTCTTATTTCCATGTTAAATATCCTAGAAAAAACATGTAAAACAAAATTTACATGATTTATTGTGGTAAATTCACAACGTTATTACATGTAATATTCCTGATTTACCATGGCAAAATTACTATAATTTTTTACAGTGTAAGAGTAACGAAAGTAAATGGTGCTCAAAATAAAATCAAAAACCTGTGTACATAATTTACATAATTATATGTTTGACTGACGTTTTATTGTTGCATCTGTCACAGTGACAATGAACGAAATCCTTTTTATTAACTGCGAGAATAACCCATCTTTGTTCTAATAGGCAATTACGCACTTTACCTCTTAAAAGTATCATATCGTGTTTCCCCACGAGTAGACTCGCGATAAGTACAACGCATAGCCGTTTTTCGTGTCTTCCCTCTATATCCCTCTTCTTCGGAGCGACTCGCACATGTGGCGTTCGTCGCACACACTGTTTTAAAATATTATGTTTCGACTGAATTTGGCTCGTGCCGAAGTAAACTAAAACGGAGATTTTAATTTCCTGGCAATATGAATGTATATATGTTCGTAAATCCACTGTAGATGCCATATGTCGGCTCACTTTTACTCCCTAATATAGACGACTGTTTACGCCCGCATATGTGTCTTCTTGCGTTCCCCGCGGCTTATCTTTCGTGTCTTTTTCATTCTCTCGAGCGGTGTCTCGTTTCTTTTGGGTGCGTCATCGAATGCCTCCGCAATTTGGGGTGAAAATTATAAACGAGGTGTAGACGATTATGATTAATGGTGCGATTCTGTGCAAATCTATAAGACTTTCTGTAAGAACTGTAACTATCATGGCTATTTTGTAAACTTTTATAGCTTATAGAATTTCATAAATCCTTATAAGTGTAAAAAAAAGTTGAGACTGCAGCATTTGTGAACGTTAAGGCCGTTTTACACCTAGCTATTTATTGCGCAATTTATTGGCCGGCAATTTTACGTGTATAACACGGATTAAATACGTGTTATATACGTAAAATTTTAAATTGGCCAATAAATTGCGCAATAAATAGCTAGGTGTAAAACGGCCTTTAGAGTTTGCCGTTCTTCGCCATTTTGTGGTGTTAGTTTGTTGTTGTATTTGCTGTTTGTCCTTTACATTTATTTATTATTTTATCTTTACAAGTTTTTTATCTTTAAATTTTACTTATTTATTTTTTTATATTGACTAAGGTACATGCGTACATATTGATGACTTCTGTAATGGTGTTATTGCGAAATATATTATTTATTATTATTATTAAAAATATTAAAAATTGGTAATAATGATTGTAAAATGTGTAAATTTACAAACATAATGAAAATTTATTAAATAAAACGGATTTTAGTTAGCTCTTACCGCAACAATAAGACTATTCTATTTACACAAAACGTTAGAAAGGATAGTAGACAATAATATTTTATTTTGTTCAATTTTGGCAATAGTCGAAGAAAATTGAATAGAAAAATATTATCACATGTTATTCACATTACTACATTTTAGCTCCTAGTGCTAATAGAACAGATTTACCTGATTTCTGAATGGGGATATGTTTTATGATTGTCTATAAATAGTAGTTTTTAATGGTGAAAGTCTGAGCAAATAGCAAGTGGATATGGTATTTGTATTTTAACTAACACAAAAGATTGTTTTTTTTTAGATACAATTTGAATAGTGTCGTCATGGGAGGGGTAATTAAACAAAAAAAGGAAAAAAGATGGATGATTTGTCTTTAAATGCAAGATATAGAGGGGGAAGGGGGAATTGCCCTTATTACCTCCTCCCTCCCCTTTATATACGCGCCTGATGCATCCATAATCATGTAGATTGAAAAATTACAGAATTTGACAATGCAATCACGTATAACGTGCAACTATTATTATGTCATTTGTTTATTTTATTTAAACATGATTTTAAACTAAAATGTTTAAGAAACAAACTAGCTTCTAACCCTGATGATTGTTAGCTGCAATATAGTAATTATGTGACAAGTGTTCTTTTGGCTCAAATAAAAGGCAAATTTTAAATTGAACAACGTTTCAACATTCTAATGTCTTTTTCGAGTCATTGTAAAGCCTACAACATTAAAGAAGCGTTAGATGCATTATAATTATAGCTAAAACTAAGTAAAAACTTATGTGAATTATTAAACTAGGGACTTTCGTTAATTTTATATCAGTCATCAGTCCCTAGCTTAATAAGAACGTAAACTTTTACTTAGTTATAGCTATAATTATAATGCACCTAACGTTTGTTTAATCTTGTAGACTTTACAATGACTTGAATAGACATTAAAATGTTGGAACGTCTTAAATTTAAAATTTACCCTTCATTTGGGCCAAAATACACAGAGATTCAAAATGATTGTCAATTCCGCTCCTATAGATAGTAACAGGGTGTAGGTATATGCCGCGTGTTTGTAATGAAGGTTTGAACTAAGTCAGTATTGGAACATAAGAAAGTAAACGGATCTGTCATAAATAAGGAAAACGTAACCTGTATTTGAACTCGCATTAAATAAACGACTATGGATTGGTGTTTCTGCTTGTAAAAATGAAATGTAATTAATTTAACTTTACTAAATTATGATTTTACAATTCAGTAGTAACGGTTGTTTAACTAAATTTATTTATTACTTAAATTATAAACATACAATTAGTATAATTATTAAGTGACAAAACTGCATCTCTCAGTTCTTCTATGGTATGCATGCGATTTCTATAGATCCTATTTTTTAGATGCCGAACATGAAGTAATCTAATGGGTTAGATCAGGCGATCTTGGTGGCCATCTTTGTAGTCTAACGAACCTGTCAGCAAAAAAACTGTTGAAGATAGGGGTTTGTCGAGCAGTATGTGCTGGAGCATTATCGTGCTGAAAATAACCTGCTTCAAGCTCATTTCTTGTAATCTGCAATAAACAATTCCAACATCTGTTGCAACGTTGGGCTGTTACAGTTTCCTCGAAGAAAATGGCCCTATTATTCGTTGCCTGGACATTAGCTAACCAACTCCAACTTTTACGGGATGCAATGCGTTTCTCGAGATTCATGTGGATTTTCTGCAGACCAGATACAATAGTTTTGTAAATTGATTATAGTCTGTTGGATAAAATTAGGCTTCATCCGAGAAAAATGATTTGTTTAGCAAGTCATCGTCCCTTGAATTGTTATTAAATCAATGACAATATTCCAATCACCTATCGTAATCTAATGGTAATAATTCCTGTACCGTAGAACTTCATAGGATGAAAATGTACTTTCTTTGACACTCATTGCGCTGAAGTGTATGATAAGCCTTTAAAATTATAAAATGTAATAAACTATTTCCTTAATGTTATATGATTTTTTACCTGTTTGTTTGAGCTATTACCACAGATAAATTCCTTATTTTCTTACAGTATTCAGAAATACTATTTTGGTGATATTAGATGTAAATATAAACGATTTGAAAAAAATTATAAGACAAATAATCGAAAGATACTACAACACGCACGCCAATGTCGCTAAATGTCAAGAAAATTCATTTAATGTATGAAATTTGTATGTAGCTAACTTCGCTCATTAAATTGGTAATAAGTATAGATAAATTTTTCCGGAAAACAGTTTTTTATTACGACAATCATTTTGAATCACATGGTATCCACTAACACTGGTAATATAATTGGCTAACTAATAGACTTCAACAAGCAGCTACAACATACAAGTCCAACAAATATCTCGTGACAGTAGTCAGTCATTATGCGCATATTGTATTGGAGTGGGGAGCATATACGATGGCTGGTTTACAGTATATGTATTTAAGCTCCGCCCTTTTTGCCACTGCGCAACTGCCACGAGCGATTTGTCGAGCTGTAATTACATTGAAGTTCTATTTTATACCGTCAGATACATGAATTTATTTATTTCATATATCTTGATTCTTTATATTTACTATCTCAAACATGCATTCTGGACTTTCTAGATTCGATTTACAGAATCAACATCTAATGAAGAATGATAAACTTCTGAACAATATGAAAAGCGGGAGAGAACGTACCAATCACATATGGTTTTGATTTGTTTTGTATAATATATTTATAAATTGCATAGGACCAAAAATATAATAGTGAGTAATATTAAATATATTTTCAGTTAATTAAAAACTACTATACATCTAAATGTAATTATTTCTTACATTAAAAGATAATTACATTAGCAAGGAGTGGAATAAAATGGTAACACTACTAAATGGGGCAGGAAATCCATTTATATGCAACAAAATAAAAGAAGGTAACATATTCCGCATATACTTATCAATATTATGGTGGTTGAACTTATGGTGCCATGTACTTCACCCGCGTCCAAGAATTATATGTGGGACAAATATATATGTAATTTATGACATATATATTTGTCCCACTCTACTCTCTACTTAGAATTTTGCACTTGTGTTAGAATTTTTGTTATTAAATATCGTTGCCTGGTGGTAAGAACTTAGGTAACTCCATCGCCGGGCTATTTTGAATTATCTACATTTTGACCATATTGGAAATAGGTAGGTTTAAACAAAATTTAGTATTATCAAACAAATCGGTTTTTCAGTGTACCACCATAAGTTGGTAATATCTACGATCTTTTGATGTAAAGTTAAATTTCTACCAAGACGATCGAGGTCATGTAAACCGAAGGGATTTAAATTGTAGTTAATATTATGTACGTATGTACGGCACCCAGTTTACGGTGTAGCGGCTAACTTAAAAATCGATTATTCGTAAGCGGTGCGGCGTATAAAGTTAATTACCCATATGGAAGCCAACAATTAAATTACAAATCAATATGTGCGTCCGTTATACCCGACATATGTATGTTGTATATGTTATATGTATGTATTTGTACCTTGTCTATTACTCGGGACGTGTGTTTTTATTTCCATTTGGCAATTACCTCGACTCCGTCTCGTGAATTTTAAGCACGTGTATTTGCAGCGATAAATAATTAGATCGTGATCGTCCACCGCTTTCTACGTTGTACTTTATTACCGATACGTAAAAAAAATTACTAATGACGTACCATCTCCTATGGGATCGCATAGGGTTAGTTCTGAAAGTATGGAGACGCCGATTTATTGCCCTTAATCGTCATTTTAGGCAGTGATGTGTTCAATATAAAAGTTTGTTATGAAATTTTCATCTGCATTTGAGATGATGGCAAGGTTAAGTGAACGTGGATGAATTGAAATGCTTATGACGCTACACTCGTAAAAATACAAGCATTGATTCAACCAAAAATGATAAATTTGACAACTATTTTTGTTTAAATACAGCGAAGAAGTTTTTTGTTTGAACGATCGTAAAAATGAATGTTATGTTATTTTTATTGGTTGAAGAGTAAAATTTGTAGGGCAACTTCCTCTTGATGTAGGCTCCTTTCGAGTCTAATCCTATATACAACGTGTGTATAAATTGTCGCAAAAGCTACACGTAGCGACATACTTCGTTCGTTTCTGAATCGAAAATCTAAATGGTCTATATTGTACTATGCTTCATAAGTTTTCACGAGGTTCTTGAATTTCGGTTTTTTAGTTCCTTTATAAGCGTTTGTGTTCGTTATTTGGCGGTATAGATAGCTGCAATTTTGAATTTAGACGATTTCTTATTCCTGTTTTTTCGTAAACAGTTTCCTGGTTTCAACATTTCTTCATAAGCATCCTCTCATGAAAAACACATTTGGCAACATTGTAGGACAATGACTTTGTATTCTAATTTGATTTCAATCAAACCATTACTGTCAAATTTTGACATTAATCTGAAGTGTTTCAATTTTATGCAAGCTCTGCTCTTTTTCGTGATTACTCGTATCTCTTGATTAGTTTTTCTGTTTCAGTGTTTTTATCGTTCTCGTATTATTGTTTTGTTTATTTACAATGGTTTTTACATTTAATGAATATGCGATATGTATAATGGTAAACGGTTTTTGTACTGGAAACGTAACAAGGCAGAACAGGAATATCGCGTACGTTTTCCAAACGGAGACATCCTACTGGAAACGTATTTCGACGGCTGGACCAACGTCTACGTGAAACTGCTTCGTTTAAGAAAAGAAATGCCAACGCTGGTCGACCTAGACAAGGCGTACGTTACAACTGAAGAGGAATTCTAGACTCAGTACATGAGATCCTCCGTCAGTAGTCGACAGTTGGCGTCTACATTCAATATCCGCAGTAATAAGACGTTCATTTGGTTCTACGTGAAACCTCTTTTATCCATACTATATAACTAAGGTGCAGCCGCTCTATGAAAACGATAACATACACCGTTTAAACTTTTGTGATAGTATCTTAAATAGGATTCAAGAAGATGGCGACTTTTTAAGAGGTGTTCTTTGGACCGACGAGTCTATGTTTACTAGAGATGGTGTACTCAATACCCATAATTTTCACCATTGGACAGATGAAAATCCTCATGCGTTTCGGGAATACGGTCACCAAAGAAAGTTTTCAGTTAATGTTTGGCTGGGTATAATAAATCACCCTGTCGTTGGGCCAATCTATCTGCCAAATCGACTTGATGCCAACGGGTATTTAAATGTACTAGAACAGTTATTGACGAGATCCATTGGAATATACGCCGTAACATGTTTTACATGCATGATGGAGCTCCGGCACATTTTTCTCGTAATGTGAGAGTGGTTGGATGAACACTTCCCTAACAGGTGGATTGGTCGCGGTGGTCCTATCTTATGGCCTGCAAGGTCTCCCGACCTAATCCTTTAGACTTTTTTGTTTGGGGTTTCATAAAGGTGAAAGTTTACGCACACCTCCACAAGACGCTGACGAAGTTATAGCACAATTAAGCGGCAGTATTAGAAATTACACCGGAAAGGCTTGAACAAGTAATACAGACAATACGTCGTAGATTGCAAATGTGTTTACAACAAGACGGATATCAAATTTGAACATATGCGTAGGTAATAGTGTCGCTAATTTATTACAAGAGATGCGTTCGAAAATCAAACTACTATATGTTGTTTAATAAAGCTTTCTTATTGCTTTTCCTATGTATCATTTGTGTTATCCAATTTGTCATTTGTAATTCTGGTCTGTCAATTTTGACAAGTATTGTAACTACCATTACGGTAGTATGCGACTACAGTGTTGCCAAACGTATGTTACTTTCAAGTGGCTCCTGAAGACGCATGAAGCATAGTACAATATTTTACCATTTAGATTTTAGATTCAGAAACGAACGAAGAATGTTGCTGCGTATAGCTTTTGCGACAATTTATACACACGTTGTATCAAGGCAATAGGATTTAATGTTATTATTATACTGTAATATCGTGTTTGAATACTCACTACATTATATAAGAGGAATTATAGTAAATTAATTTTCTAATTTGCTCGTCATTTAGGTATACTGCGTGTAGATTTTTCTTCAATAAAATATCATAAAAGTTATTATTTACCTAATTAAAAATAAAATATTACTTCCTTTTAAAATTCATTCCGGTGGCATTACAAATTTAATTTAATAAGTACTGTTGAACTCGTTCTATCAGCGTCACTTGCACCTTATAGAATATTAATAATACATCTGCTGGCGTTGAATTATCTTACATCTATGCCTAGGCTACACTACTGTTTCGCTCGTATCATTAAAATTCATGGTTTTATCGTTAATATTTCTGTTTTATTTAAACGGTGATCGAGGATACTAATTGTCAATGTGTAAAGGTAACAGGTTTAACATATTCTTACTCTATAATTAATTTGAAGGCACGCTTGGTATAGTAGGGCTATTGATCGTAACAGAATACATTTCGAAGGTGCTGTAAAACATTAAATTCTCTGTAGGGATTCTGTTAAAACGCAGTTTATTATCGAATCGTATTTATTGTATACAGCGCTGGTCACGGTGTTACATAATTATATGTGTGTGGAAAATTGAAGGAACAAAAAATGGTTCACTTAATCGTTTCTAATCGTTAACTGAACACTATTTTCGTTTTAAATGCAAGGAAGTTGTTTTAGAATTTTACTGTTGAGTTTACTCGAAAGAATATTTAGTACAACTTTTGTCTTAATATATATTAATTGTTTCAATGATGTTCCCTTAGTATATTATAAATATTCATTACACAAGTTACCTCACCAAATTGGCTGATTAGAATATTCGGAACTTCTGGAAAAAAAACTGATTTTGAAACCGGTAGAGTAGTTATGGGCCGACTATGATATATTTAAGAAAACTATTTTGAACCTTACACCAATTCCGATGTGAAGGGTGCAGATATCAACTTTCTTATTTTATATTCGGTTAGCGCATTTCCCAAATCACTTTTATAAAGATTCCCTATCTTTAAACTTTGACAGTGTTCGAATACAATATAAAATGTAGCTAGTAAAACAGATACACACAATTTAAATGTGAATACAACGTACCAAACTACAAATAAGAATGTGATATAAAATAAAATACAAACATAGATGATACCTACAAATTCAGATACAAGTTAATGAACTAGTGGACAGACACAGACATAACATTAGTGTCACATATTAAAAGCATGGTTATATGATGTTAAAGAACAATAAAATTTAAAATTTATATTCAAGGTTAGATAATAAAATTACAAAGTTAGAGAGACCCATCGTTAAAATACTCATCCGCACAATAAAAGCTGTACTTACTAATGTAACCCTTTAATAAATTTCTATAAAAGCGTAATGTTGTGGCGTTTTCTATATATGAAGGCAATACGTTATAATACATTACGCATCTGAAGTGTAAACTACGCTTGTAGAGGTTTGTTTTATGTGCAGGAACACTTATATTGTTGCAGGACCGCGTTAGCATATTATTATAAATATCCTTGTTTTTTTTTTGTAAAAAGCTGTTCATTACGCTTATAGAACATTAGGACTTCAAATAAATGCAAGGACCAAACAGGCAAGATCCTCAGAGTTATAAATAAAGAGCGACATGATTTCGTGACTGTGGCACCAATAACTTTCTTTTGAGAAATAAAAATTCTCTCTGCACACGGCGCCGATCCCAAGAAAACTATTGCGTACCTCAGACGTGACTCCACATAAGAGAAATAGAACAGGCGGAGGGACATCAATGCCAAAAATGCTTCTCAAGTTCCTGAGGTCAGCGCAGTGCCTATCAAATCTCAGGTTAGAGTCTACCGACAAACCAAGAAATCCAACAAGCTCACTTTCTGGAATGGATCTGTTATCATACCTAATACAAGGGCTACTAATTACATTTGCGGAAGCTCAGAAATGCACTAAACTAGTCTTCGATACATTCAGTCTAAGCCCATTACACTTAGACCATTCATTCATCATGTGTACAACGTTACTTATCCGCACAGATACCACATCCAATGTAGAATCCGCAATAATACAGCTGACAACATCAGCACACTGAGTAATCAGACACGAAGGCAGAGACACATGCAGATCGTTGACGTAAATTACGAATAAAGTCGGACCGAAAATGGACCCTTGGGGTACGCCGCATTTAACTTCTACCACTGAGAAGCAAAATTCTGCGATCTCATCATCCACAGATCCCTAACTCATAATGAGGAAACTATATTTTTAAATATAAATATATCTGATCCTGCAAATAGACACTGAACCAGTTTAAAAGAAAATAATAGGTAGACAATGGGGATAAAATGTCAATTTTATTTACCCAAAATTAGACATTCTAATATATTTTAGGCAGTTTTGTGAAATAAGTGCTAATATTCAAAAACTATTAAGAATTGATGTATCCAGAATATCTTATTTAAAAAAGAGAAAGTTTATTAATATTAGTGTCCAAATAGGAGATGAGTTTTGGAGCATCCTGTATGTATTTAGTAGTAATTGCTACAATACTTAAAATAGCTGCATACTTATACATGAATCCACGTTAGTAGAGCAGCTTAATGCCTAATATCCTAAAGGTTTAATTTTATTGGAGAGTACAAGTACAACAAAAAAAATGAAAGAGGAAAAATTAAAATTAGCTAGCTCAACGGATAAAAAATTTTAAAGGGACAATTAATCTCAGAGTTACCCTTGCGAATTAAAACTTGAATCTAACCACGAAAAGTAAATTGTGAATGAAAGAAACTGACTTTCTTATTACCAAAAATTGAAAGGTTTAATTTAAAATAAAAGACAGAATTTTAAACACAACGTTAATTAACATAAAAATTAAAACTGCACGTGATTCTAATTACATAGGACAATGCTATTCCTAATATCAAAGCAATATTGCTTGTCAGAAGATAATTCTTTTTTTCAATACAATCCAGTGGTTTCAAAATAAACACAAATAAATAGAGCGTGGACAAAATAAGTAAATTTACAAAATTAAAACTAAAAGCAAGAACATGTTCTACTACCTAACCCGAGGTAATCTATAATTAAAAACAAAACAGCAAACTAAAAACCAAAATTAACTCTTTAATCGATAATGAGAGAATTAAAACTAAATCTATCTTCTGCATGAAAATAATACGATATAAATATCATAGTGTGCACACATAAATAATAACATTATATTAAGCGAATTCCTTAATGCATGAATAAAACAAATAACGCGAATCAAATTACATATAAAAATGTAATACAAAATGGCTGCAAAGATTTAAAAAATAAACGTACCTCACGCTAACGTCTACCAAGAACTGCCTGATCAATACTCTTTACCGATGTAGTGTACAATGCACCGACAAATCTACTAGAAAAGCGCTAAACAAATGAGCAAAAAAAGACATCTTAAAGAGTGAAATTAATTTTAAAGAAAACTTAACACTAAAATAAATAAGTTATACAATTAACTCTATAACTAAAATCTTACAAACCAAATATTATTATGAAAATTTCTCGATACAATGATTCAGCAGTTTTAAGCAAATCAAATATGCAACACAAAATACACTCGCGGTGAATGAGTTGCCACAGCAGTACGTTTTACAAGGGTCATTACAATGATCTAATTTCTTCGTATAAGTTCGTAATATGCTCGTATTTCGGACGATAGTACACGAACTTCAATCACTGTATCACTGTATTGGCCCCGCCTGTGACGTATGCACCAGCCACCACTGGCGCTGATGCGAAGGCATTCATTAGATCGATAAAAATTAAACTATTCCATTTGATATAATACAGTTGATATTAACCCTTGCATACCGAAATAAAAATTCATGCACAATCAACGGTAATTTTTTACCATTGATTCATACATAATGAATTTTTATATCATCTAACATGAAAATTACTACCCCTGCTACTAAATATCATTATATCAGTGCATATCGAAAGTGCTATGGAACTGAATATATTTATTTTCTTAGTGAATTATAGTTAACTATGACCATCTTGCTTGCAAGTTTCAAAATTATATTCCTAATACTACAAGCTCCAAAAAGCTTAATTAACTTTATAGTATGCATTGTATTTATTTTTAAAACCCATACTAATATTTCTATCCATTTAGTCTTCAAAGCAAGCCGCTATTCTTTTTGCTCGTCGCCAAGTTACCTATACGTTGGCGTGCTATTGAACAAATAACGGAGACCCGGCTGCAATATCAACGATACTGGAACAATATTTAAGGGTATAACTTCCAAAATGTATATCGTGATTTCCTTAATTGTCGAAACTTTCTCACTTAGAGATAATTACATGTTGTTTTAATGATCTTTCTATGTTTAAAAAAGGTGACAACATTTAATTTACACTCTGTATTTGTAGGAACACACAAATACATATCAGACGATTTCCGTACACTAAACGACGCTAATAACGAGAAAAATGCCCTCACAAATAACGAGAAAAAAATTCCTCATTCAGCGTTTATCATTCGTGAATCTGACTGCACGCATATCCATACAGGAAAACTGTCAAACGGTCGCTACCTGATGCCGCGCATAAGTACGTAAGTGTGTAACCACTCGGCGCGGTCAGTTAGAGCAGGACAAGAAGCAGCGGTGACATAAAAGACTTGCTTGTCAATTGTGGCACATTTGTTCGCTATATTATATTGATTCCAGTTTACCTGAAGTGATGAAAAATGAAAGAGGTTTTTACGTTTTCGTTGTACATACGCCTCGTTGGATGCATTCAATGATCACATTATGTATAAATATCTATTTAAGTAGGTTTGGTGACAATACGGAAAAATATCGTTCAATATATTCGATACTTTTGCGACAATGCAGATGACAAAAGCCTACCTACTTAGATACGTATTACATGTGTATTCAAGGTTTGTGCTTACTTTGTCATTCTCTTCTGAAAAATCTCCCATTGACAATAATATCTCGTTTTCCATTCGTGTATATATGTATATATAATACCTACTGGCGTACTAAAAGAGAAGCATAATAAAATACGCCGAAAAATAGGCGCATATTTCATCGATATCTTACGCGATTCGCCCTCAGAAAAAAAGTTTTTTTTTCTTTTTATGGCCGTATCAGGGCGAATAGAAGCATAAATATTCGAATCGGGATATGCGACGGATGCAAAGTTTGGAAAATCCTCCTCTCGTTTTATTAATTTAATCGCTCAGGACACGGCCCTTATCTATATATGTAGGAGAATCGTAGATTATATGCCTCTCGATCTCCTCTGTAATCCGTAAAAGTTTAATCAGAATATACGCTTACTGGATATTACATTCATTCATTCATTCATATACAAAGAAGAAGGAGAATCAGATATACAGATGTATATTATAGAATTA
>RXPK01002547.1:0-80266 GCA_004143645.1 Protaetia brevitarsis
GAGCTTACCGCTTCAGATCGCTCATAAAAAGCAATAGTCTTGGGGCAAGCACTGAACCTTGTGAAACGCCACATACTAAATGCAATGGACTTGGAAAAAAGTCTCCTCACATATTGATATGCTTAAATTATGAATGGAATGAAATGGATAATTTTTTTTGGGTGGGAATAATGTTCTCTAGATTGTTGCATCTTCCACTGATTCAGAAAATACTTCTCGTACGTTTAACTCAAAACCTGTTACAAATCGTCAGTAGTTACCTCTGGATTTATCAAGGTGTAGCATTACGCTATGTACTTTTCCTTCCGCTACTCCTTAAGCCTTCGGGAAACTAACGCGTGTGCGTACATACATACACCTTAGTTAATCTCACTTACATAACTCGCATGATTTACAACATGCCGGAGATTCTGGGAAAGCGATCTTGTCGGACGGGCGATCGCGCTCATAAACCACCCGCGTGTCCCTCGCGAACCATTTATCAATCAGGAACGCATACACCGCACATACCGACAAGCGCGATCTCGACGCGATTCGCATTTAAATAACAACGGCAAGATGAATTGCGGAGTCGAGGTGACACGGGCGACCCACAATGGCACCGGTATCGCCTGTTGTGCATCAATGCAATGATGATGTCCGCTATGCGGAAGCGACGCCGCCGTGTCAGAGTTCATCCGCACCTTCTCCGTGGTCGTGTCACCGAATGACCGGATGCTGGAGGGATGGTTTTCTCCCACGGATGGCGGTCGCACGACGTATTGGGCGCGCACACAATTGTAGAAGATGTGCCGAACATGTGGTATTGCGATAACGGAGCCTAATAGCAGGTGTAGAATAATAGGTGTTAGGTGGCTGAAATTTCTGCTAGCAAATACAAAAACAGACGTTTGACGTGTAACTAATTTTGATAAAACCGCAAGAAGCCTGCCAAATGAACTAATTAATAATTAACTTGCAATTTTCATAGAAGTTTGAGATGATGTTAATAATGATATGTAAAAAAAAATGACATATGTACATCAGTGTTGCCAATTGACAGAACACATATTTCACTAAATTGAGATTATAATTCCACCAGAAAATCACTAGAATTGGGCAAGGAATTACTTAAAGTACTACTACTAAAAGAAAAGCAAAAAAATATTTGATATATTTATATAGTTAATAGTTTTTTACTATAAATTCCCTTTTATTTCATTTGTTATTATAGGTAATTTTTATGAATTTAATACAACACTTATTAAGTAATCGTCACATATTAATAATTTACAACAATATACAACTATAACCGTGTTTTATAAATTCATAATACATATCCTTATTTATTTTATTATTTTTTTTGTACTTTTATTTATTTGTATAGATATGTATGTACATTGCCCGACAAAATTAATGTCGTAGTCTCCAGCAAACGTACTGCTATGGCATGGCTCCCCGGTTGTTTGAACTCTATGCTGTTATTTTCCAAGATCAAGTTTTGGCGTTGCCGCGCGCAAATTCTCACTTTGTTTTAAATTTTGCTAAGAATTTAGTAGTTTTATTGGATGTTTTAATTGTTCAGTTAGTTAGTTTATTTTTCTTTCCTTTATATGTTTAGCATTTGTTATCTTATGTTAGATCCTTCTTATAAGGCGTATTCTATGATTTATGCGGTTGACGCAGCGCGCGCAGCTGCAAGTTTGTATATACGCGTAGGAGCGCCTCTTTAGGGCTCAGAGTCTGAATCATTGTCACGAATGTAAGTACATGTAAATTTTGAGCTCTATGCATCCATTTTGCGATTTTTCATTTGTAAATTTGTTCGTAATTATTTTAATTTTGATCATTATTCAGACATCTCCGCTTATTAATTGGCGTTGTATTATTGTGCACAATTTATGTATAAGCCCGTTAATAATTTTCGTTTTAGAAGTGATCGCGTTTAGAGTTTTAAATTTCCGTTTTTTTGTAGTTTTCAAATTAATTTTATTTAATCACCTCGGGTAGGTGAAGAGAAGCTCTGGGCTTGTATTTTAATTTCATTTTGATTTTACTTGCTTCTCCACGTTGATTTATTAAATTTTAGTTTGCTTTGAATTTTTGAGACCACGTGGATTTTTGGGTATAAGAAATTCCTTCTTAGAACGAATTCACCATTTTGTTGCTAAAGGATTTGCATTGTCCTTTTTTAATTGTAAATTCAACGAAGGGGTTTTTTAATCCAATACCTTCTGTATTACGGTTTTTTCCCCTATTGTTGTTAATTAAATGTTTTTTTTTTTTTTTCTTTTTACAATAAAAGTTAATGATTTTAAAATATCATCTAAATAGTTCTTTTATTTTTGAATTAGCCACTTCTATTATTAGGGATTTAAAGAAAGTCAAATTTACAAACGCCCACTATTACTTTTCATGAAAGTTACTCTGAGATATAGAATCTCTGGCGCCCTTTTAAATTCATATTTGCTGAGGGCTAGCTAAAATTAATTTTGTCATTTTTAAATTTTTTTAAATTTGTATGCTTGGACAATCAGTTCACAGCAGTACGTATTTCCTATCTGAGTTTTTAATTGTCAAGTGTTTTACACGCAGGTAGCCTAATAAACTTCCTACCTGCATAAGTCGATGGCAGCTGAACGCGCTCCTGTTCAAATGATGAGCAGTTTTGATAGTCACAGCGCTATATATAACGACATTAATTTTGTCTGTCAGTGTACATATGCAATCATAGTATAGGAACACCAAGTAGCGTCACTCACGTTTTTATAAGTAGGTTTTCAGGGAAAATTTTTAGTGACCTCCTACCATTTTGTTTTGTACATTGTGTACGAAATTTTAAAAATGTATATGTATGTTAGAATTAAAATTACAATCATTCCCATATAAACGACAATACACTCTAAATTCCATATCATAGAATACGAATGGTAAAGTTACGTAACATACATTATACGGTACAAAATAAAATGGCGACTGAAATTTATCTTGGCGAGAGTGACGCTACTTGAAGAAAATCCACTAAACTTTTCACTAGCCACTAGAATATGATTTGTGTACACCAGACGTGCTTTCAATACACCAGATTTAGTGGAAAATTCACCAAGTTGGCAACACTGTACATATATCAAAACCAAACATGTCTGGTTTTGCACCTAAGGCATGCAAATGTATGCGTAAACATCTAAGTGAGCCGCAAATGTTTGGTTTTGTATTTCTATGCTATTAGTAGAAAATAGTTTTAATGGAGAATCATGCATAAATAGTTACAAAAGCAAAAAAAAAAATAAACAATACGAAACGCTGGTTCCATTGTCTTCAGTTTTGGATAAATTAGTCGTAATATCATAATCACGATGATTTGCCACCTGATTCACTCCCAATTCGAACCGAAATATTTGTCATTAAAGATGAAACGCTTTTTATGTTGTGGAGTTTAAGTCTTCGGCCCTTAGTCACCGGTTGTACTTCTATTTGACTAATGTGTTTGCTTTTCTTACAAATACCTTTAGCAACAGAAATGTTATACTTGTAGAATGGTTTACCTCTGGAGAGAACGGATCCATTACTGGATTTTGAAAGAAAATATTCGTTTAGATTGTTGAAAACAGAAATGCCAAGACCCAGGACTCTTGAGAATTTTTTGCAACTAATTTTTCCCAAAAACTGGAAAATCTTTACTCGCTTTCAGCACTGTAGAATACTCTTTAATAATATCAGTGTATGTTTCTGGGTCGATCAGAGTGGCGCATTATGTAACTTTCCTTTCTATTTGACCAAAGAAAAGAATGGCCGACAACTGGGAATACGATTTCTACCCATTTTATATTAAATGGGGATCAACATTCTACCCAATATTGGATCATTCCAACCATCTTGGTGTTTTGTTCTTGCTCTACCCTCAACGGCCATCGCCTCCCAACCGTAATTGCTCTAAAGTGTAAAGACTGCGAAAATTACCTCATTTGGTGGCTTCTTTCGTGGTCACTGTCCGTCCATATGGATGATTTTACTGTTTTGGGATTGAGTTTTTATGTTGAATTTCCACTTACCTGTCGTAAAATTGTGCAGGTTGATCTGGATGCCTGAAGCAGCAGGTTTAATCAGGGATCTTTGGTAAAGGTAAATTCTTTTGGTAGTAAAAAAAAAATTCACAATCCTGTCTTCCCTTAATGACTCGTGAAACACAGTACTATGTAGTTTATGTATGCGTTGCTCTATCATTATCCTTATTTTCTTTGGAGGACCGCTGATTTTTTTTTGTTTTTGCGGGAAATTGCAGACACTTTTGAACATACACCAACTTTCAGAAATCCAAGTCCAATGTTATATTGTCGTACAAAAATATTTGATTTGGTTATCTTCCACTCGAGCATTGTACAGCATCTTGCAGAGTTTAATTATATTCAAATCACAGGGCAAGTACCGTCTAATTATTGTTTCTTGTATTCTTGTATTTCTTCCATAATGAGTTCCACAGCAAGATTAAGATTTGATGAAATTTTTATAGCTGCTCGTTCGGGAATTATTTTCTGCGGAACTCTATCACCACCACTTTTTTTCTGCTAACAAAACTCCGGTTTCGTGAAACTCTTTTAAAATTCTCTCAACTAGTTTTTTTCCAGATACCTAGTATTGCCACGGATATCATTTTGCATCCAAGAATTGCTTGACGTTTCACACTGACTGCCTTTGGTTTATTTTTAACATTTGTCATACAATGCTTCAATATAAAGATACCTATCTTGATAGGATTTGGATTTACTACCGTAAAAATTCTCGTTGAAATTTCTTAATTCGCTCAATGAAGAGCATTGGAATGTCTTATTTTATGGCAGCAATTGGGAAATTGAGGCAGGTACTTACGAGATTATCTGGAAAAAAACCTGTTCAACTGACAAAGAAGTTGTAAAACAACACAACCATATCTTTGTATCTTAATCTTTCTTTTTCCTTTTTCGGCTTGATCAATTGAAGCGCTCGGGGGAAAATAGTAATAAGCCACATTATTTTAATTTTGAGAAAAGCTAGAATGTATATTATGATCAAATCCTGAAATATGAGTTTTAAAGAATTCTGTTCAATGTTTTGGTATATAAATGCGGCTATCGGTCTCTTTAAAATTCCATGACGAAATGAAGATTGCTTTTGCATTTTCAAAAAAAAAAAATAAGAAAAACTGAATAAAATGTGGCTTGTTACTTTTTTTCACTCAAAGAAGTGGAACAGTTCTTAAGTTATAAAAACTACGGATAAATAATGGGCAGCTGAGTTGTCAAGTAATTTTTTTATTAAGAATTATAAAATACTATTTTTATTGGATTAGCTTCAACAAAAAAGAAACGTGTAGTATGAGCATTAATTATCTACACCATCTATGTTCTCGACTTGGTCGTCACATTCTTCAGCAGGCGTAACGTCTTGTACTCCAATATTTATATAAAAATCGTGGTACACTAATGGAATGTATGGCAGGAGTACCTTCAAGTTCTTTAATTTTATATCTTTAATTATAACTGGGCCGGTGTATTTCTTTTTAACTGTATTCAGGTCCATCACTTGAGGAATTTTCTGTCCCCTTTTACCAACATTTACAGGCTTGAAATCTTCGTTCAAAATATGTTTAATAAATATTTTGTAGGATTATCAGCTTCAAACTTAAAACAGCGTACATTGGCAAAGTCTACGTTTTCTTTGTCCTCAGTAAACTGTTTCCTGTTTATTGATTTGCCTATTTCGTCAAAAGAGAAAAAGTCATTTTGTGTCATTTCATACACAGTAAATGGATTTTTAGTTCTTGAATTCTTTTACACTTGTACCCATTCTTCTGGTGAGTAAACCTGATTTATGTATTTCTTATGTTTTTCTATGGCCGCAAAATCACGATCGGAAGGCAGATGCGTATGTCCAGCCACAAGGAAGCGATGTTCTATAGATTTGTAGACATTATTCTAACTAAGTGAAGCCACAAAGCCATGAGAGTCCAATTTTTATTTTGTTCACCACAGTTGTCAGTAAATACAATGAGATGTTTGTTGGGTTGTTGGGAGCTTGTCATTAATGTATTTTAAAATGCAGCTGGCGATCTCATCACTTCCTCTTTTGGCAACATTCTCGGTCCACATGTACATGTAACCTTTTCCAGTATTACCTTCGTGTATCCCAGATTGTACATCCAGGCTTTACGTAAGTAAAACGCTTTACCAACGGTAAGGTGTGGAATCGGTAGCGCTTGTTGTAAGTCGAACGATATTACGTCCAGCAAATTGTTTTCTTCTTTTGATCTTCGCATTTCATTTTTAAGTTCGTCTGCATCGCCTCCGCTCTTCTTTGGTGTAGCTCCAAACTTATTGTGATGTCTTGAATTTTTTTTTCACTATCTTTATGAGATTCGAGCAAAATATGGTATTCATCGCATGTTGCACACGTATCGCTTCTAGGAAGTTTGAAGCCGATATTATATTCCGAGCAAAATATCCTGCGATATCTGTCTTCTTTAACAGGAATAATATTACGTGCTTTACACCAAGAAATGTAATACTTTTTATACAGCAACGATATTGACAAATCGTGGTCAATATAGCTTCTATGTGGATTTTGCTTGCGGCTATAATGACTGCAATATTTTGGAATAGATTTGATATGGTCATGAACAGATTGCACCATTACTTCCGGCAACCTGTTCTTTCTATTCTTATGTCTACCACGCCCATCAGATTTTGGAGTATTAAGTCCGTCTCTGATTTGTTTGCAAACATTATAAACTCGTCTTCTATTATTTTGTAAACCATGGACTGACAAAAATTCTTCTTTACACACTTCATGGTCTTTTCCCTTTGTCTTAACATAGTATTTAAATGTGGTAGATCGTGATGACTTTTCCTTTTTTGTTTTTTTGGGGTATTTACGTTTTTTACCTACACTTTTAATAATGCCGAATAAGTACGCGTTTTGTCTATCAAACGTTTGTAAATTCCAAAATGAATGAAAAATATTTTGTTCCTCCCCTTCTAATGATTCTCTGCATTTTTTTTTACAACTGCAAGGTGGTCCTAATGATTTACAGTCTTTTTCCACGCCCTTTAGGGTGGTATACCCATAGCCCAAATTTCTTCTCTGATGAGCTTTCACCTTCTTTCTACATTGAATGTTTGTTTGTCTTTGCCGTGATGGTGGTTTCTTTGGCGGAGTTGTTACATATGCCCTAGTAGGACCCTCTTTCTAAAACAACCATAAAAATGCTGTCAAAATACCACATAAATTAAATTTGTTAAAATCAGTAACAAACCACAAATTGTTTAGTTGTTAGATTATTTTTTCCTATGTTTTGTAACCTGGCTAGTACTGTACTGAACTTACACGGATTAACACTGGCAAATCAAAGTACTGATTTTAACATTACACTTCCACCAGCAAAACCAAGGCCACCAAAGCCAAAAATATTAGACCAAAAATTTTGTTAAAAAGGGAATAAGCCACATCAAACTTTACTTACTTCTGATTCACAAACGCTGCTGCTTTCATTATTGCTACTTGTATAAATATAATCCTTGTCCTTAATACTATCATCTGTTTCGCTCGAAATGTCATTGTCACTACTATTTTCTTCACTACAAATTAACTTTCTTTTAGATGTCACATACCTTACATCCGCCATGTTGAATTTATGTGGCTTGTTACGTTTTTACTCCAACTTTGCCTTGAAGATGACTTGGATCAAGAACGTAACCATTGACCTTGTGGCGCGATCTTTTTACTAGTAGCGGTAATAAATTCACTGAGGCTTGTTACCTTTTTAAATAGAATATTTACATTGAAAACGAGATTTTCGATAACTTGTGGCTTATTACTATTTTCCCCCGAGCGCTTCAATTGTTATATGCGAATTATACTTGTTTGTTAATTTCAACACTTTTTCTGTTGTTGTTATAATATTATATCACTAATAATCGTAAACATACAAAGCAAATACCATGGCAACAACTGTAACTAGGTTACGTGACTAAAAATTAACAATCGGATTCGTTTAAAGGCAAACAGCTAAGGTATACATGCAAATACCTATTTTTGCGCCAACAACTAAATTTAAAACTCCTATAACTAATTCAAGTATCAGTTTATGCTTTTGAGAGTTAGTAAATCGTATTTTTGGCAACTCTTGTTAGAATCCATTGCTCGCCATTTTGTTGGCAATTGTAAAATGTCTGCTTTTACATTTTTACGGTTCAAATATACTCTATATATCGTTTGTAGATAAGTGAGAGGGTGATAAATCACTGCGACTTAAAAGATATATTGCGTCCCCTATTCTTGCTGCATTACACCTGCTATCCATTCTCATTTCTTTCAAAACATGCGGATATGAGAAGGATTATATATAAATCTTCCTGTGTAATTTGACAGATGCAATGTTCTTGGGTTATACAGTACTGTGCGGTTTGAGAGGATATGGTTGGATGGTTCATCCTGTTCTCACAAAAACCATATTCCGATCCTTTTGCTGTTCCAGGGCTACTCATACGTCCTTCCAGTTTGCAATGGTCCGATAGGATCCCGCTAATATGTTAAACAATTATTCTTACTTTATACGGATATTAATAATTTCTTAAAACTATTTATCCCATTACATATGCTGATCCTTCGTCCATAATTGGGTTAGGATTGATGATAAGTGAAGTGTGGTAGTACACACTTTCTAAACAGTTCAATTTGAAAATTGTAATTTATTTTACTATATTAGGCTATAGGTATAACAGACTTAGCTTGATTTCTTCCCAGGAAATCTTTCCGCTACTTGGGTTCTCTCTACTGTACTGCACATTTTAGTTTTCCCAGTATTGTGCTACAACTTACCCCTCAAAGGAGTTCGGACTTTAAGAATGTTATACCAATCTCCCTCCCTCCCCTCCCTTTGCAGGATTATTTTTTACTTCACTTTTTTCCATTCTTGTGTATTTTGGAACCATCAGAAGGCTTACCTTTTTCCTTCTGTCTTGCTGGTTTAATTTTCTTAGACACTGGCATATCCCCTTAAGCTGAATACATAATCCCAGCTCTTTCATGGCTCTGGTTGGCTATTTTAATAAAAGATTGATTTAAGCCCAATTATTCAATTTTTAGTTAACACTTTCAGTTTGTCAACTATCAGATAGATTTATCTTCTGGTAAATGTTAGAGAAGATTTCATCAAATATTTTTGCCATTCTCAGGTAACTGCAACTAATCTGCGGGAAGGACAAAGTTAGCAGACATAAGGAGATAAATCTATCTTTTGTTCCACTCAGAACAAAGATTACCTTCGGCAGCAATCTAGTTCAAATAGCGCATAATATTCTTTCTAAGGCGGTTATTGTCTTGGCGAAACATTATCGTGCTTAAATTGTTCCAATATCGAAAACCACAATTGAAGTTGTTCCACATCTACTTATGAAAAAGTTATGTGGTAATGGAAGGAGAAAGGAATGGAGACACAACGGTGTCAGACTGGCGCAACTAGATGCCTTTTCTTCATGAGCGCTTTCTACAGCCCTCAGAGAACGTACAATATTTTTTTCTGCTAAAATTTGTGCTGCTAGGATGTGTGCCTGAGAGACGTTCAATAAAAGCAGCAGGCACAAGTTGTTTAGTAATTGTAAATTATTATACTGATTTATAAATACTTGTTGAAATAATTTTGACATATTTTCTTTTCCCCAGACTTTCATTTTCTTCTGTGTTATATTTTTTTATCTGTTTCCAGAGCAACAATATATTAGCATTTGAAATAACTTTACACCGATTTTCAACTCACAATGCTATCACATGACAATATATAAAGTATATCTTTAAAATTGAGGAAGTATGTCAAATCATAATTTTCGTGACAGCCCTTAGCTAAATTACCTTCATATACAGTATTTGATAGCAACAGGAGCAATAATACCCGATATCTGAAAATCGATCAAATAAACAGAACATATGTCGTTCCATACTTATTGTAATACCCTGTGTATAAATAGCTATACCAGGCGAAAGAGCTGTCTAAACGGTGTAGGTTCGTCATTGGATCTTTTTTCTTTTCATCGTTTAAAAGTTATTTTAAATAATCAAATTGCATCTCCTAAAGTTGAAGTTGCGCCACAACAGAAAGGCTCATTGAATGGCACTTCATGGAATCTACAGGCTCGCAAAGATTCATTAGTATTTGCCATTTATAGATCGTGAGATTCCTTTATGACCCAGGTGGCAAACTGTCATCATAATGACGTTGTTTATTGGGCGTTTACGACGAACTGCGACGTCGAAAATGACATACATACGACGTCAAAACGACGAGTTAATGTCACACCCCACCGACGTCATTTTAAGAAGAACTACGTAAGTATGTTATTTGATACGTCGCATTGACGTACTTTCATCTGTTAATACATGACTTAATTTAGGGCAAAAATAAATGTGTAACATAAAGAGAATACATTTAATTTTATGAATGACAATTTCATTAATTTTCTTACCGGTTAACGTATCCAAATTATAATAGCCAAAAAAAATTAAGGTTATGTCGTTTTCAACGGTTATGTCGTTGAGTGGAAGAATTATAAATTTTGGATGACTTCATTACGTGTCCATTTTCTGTTTATTTCTGGGATCATTCTGCACTATATTGCCAAAAATTACGACAACAGAAGCTACTATTTTATGATATTACGCAATATTATACAATAACTAATGAAAAAGGGCTCGGCAATTCTAACTTAACACAAATCGCACCTATAAAAATCTACTTTTTTCCACTTTGCTATACCGCACAACAGTATACCTCTCAGCCGAGACTATCGAAGCGACTAAAGATGGACTAAAGCAAACTAAAGTGGCGGGTGGCGAGAATCATAGGGGTATATGAAATACGCCAACCGCCAACACATGCAACTGGAGGCATCCTCTACCACTCGTTGTGGGGCGCGTAATTCAATTATGTATTGAGATGGGGTCTATTTTTTCTATTCAGTTCAAATCAATCATTAAAATAGTATTGCACCAAAATTAACGACATTTAAAATTTTATAAAGCTATTTTGAGTATGTAATATTCAGTTTCTCATATAAACTTAAAAGATTCTCCCCCGTATCTAATATATACTTATTATTTAGCACGAATGTTTATATTTATTGGTACTGAGTTCAAGAATATATTCTGCTAAATGTTAACACCATTATTACAATTTTAATATATGTATCTGGTGGACTTTGAACCTTTTATAATGACCTGACCAATTGAAGACTTCAAAAAGACGACTTTAATAACATCAAATGCACGTCACTACGTCGCGTCATAGGTACACTGTAAAAAATTACAGTAACTTTGCCATGGTAAATCAAGAATATTACATGTAATAATGTTGTGAATTTACCACAATAAATCATGTAAATTTTGTTTTACATGTTTTTTCTAGGATATTTAACATGGAAAAAGAAATTTCGGTAAAATTTATAGCTTTTTCATGTAAGTTTAAGATGTAACAAAAATTCAAAAGGAAAATACAGGAAAAAACATGTACAATTTTATATTTACTCTCAAAATTTACTTAAAAGTGTAACATTGACATTTTTTGGGGGAATTAGTGCATTAGGATTATTTATCTGTGCGCATAGGTAATTCTATTCGTTTGTCGAACTTATTATTGGCTCAATGATATGTACGTCACAAACAATCGTAGGTTTCGCGTAAGCGTGTTCATTCTTGATCCCTGGTTGAGCGATTGAGTATGACCTATTAGGTGCTATAAAAGAATTAGGTAAGTTGCTTGCTCTCTTTATAAAAATACATATGAAAATTACTTCAGAGTTCGGTAAATATAGAGTTCATATAAGTATTACATACGAATTTTACAGTACAGTCTTTGAGAAACACATCAGCATGTGAAATTTACTAGATGGTAGAAATTTTACCTTATGAAGCAAATTTTCCTGTAAAATTGTAGGCAACTATTTTACATGTAATTTTACTGCAATTTTTTTACAGTGTACGTCAATTACTCGTTTTATGACGTATCCGACGAATAATTACCAATAATTGACGTCATTATGGCGGTTCCTGGGGAGTCAGAAAGGATGCTGTAAAATTCACCCTCAAATCGTAAAAATAACAAATTACTTGGGTTGTCGTTATTATTTTACGATGATATGGTATACATATGAAAACTGGAAGAAAAATATACGTCATTTTACTTTCAAATCAACATATCACAATCTAATACGCTTATTCCCACCAGTTGGGTTTCGGTTTTACATAACAGCGGTAGTTTATGCAACGTTCATCATAATTCGAAATAGGTTTATTCCATTTAAGGAAATCGAACAAATAACGTTATGAAACGTTACGCTTTTCTATATAACTTACTTAGGTATCTATGAATTATAATAAAATACAATTTTTAATTCAAATTAAAATTAACTATACCTAAAGTGGCAATAAAATCTACAAATTACACTTTTCATTTATCGGTTATTAGGTGCATTTGCTGATTTAATAGGTGAATTATATGAGCTATTAATAAAATACAACTTTCCGCAATTAGAAATTTACAGTCGTCCGCATATTTCCCTATTACCGATGGGTTCAGCTGAAAATATTTAACGGTACATTAGTCATTCGTTTTATTCTTAATGCGAAAAAGGTCGTGCTCATTGATGCCTGTAATTATTTTTCGAACCGCACGGCTTATTGGCACTCGTGTCCTCGGCTCTCCAAGGCGCCGCCAATTCATTCCGGACGAAATGAATGCAAAGAGTGTAATGACCGGCAATTGTTTTTCTATACAGTCATGTTGTTGGGCCACCTATGCTATAATATCATCTTCGATTTTGACGAAAAATATGGATAAAAGAAAATAATTTGTTCTAAGAAGTATTTTTATTATACAGTAATAAAGATTCAACATACCAGATTCGTTTTAGTTTCTTGTACGATGTAAATACATGTATAATAAAATTATTTCTCAAACGAACATGAACCTAAAGTTGCTAAGATGTGCTTATAATATAGCCATCAAGTGTTTGCTTCGAAAGCAACAGAAATTAAGTTTCATATACCTCAACACTTTCCCACACGAAGTAACGACTTACATGACGTATTTTAACGGAAATCTGGAAGACCATAAGCGACTAGACTCACAAGATATTTAAATAAAAAATCGACCTATTTGTTGATCTAATGTACCGCAAATAACACACGCAAGTTGTTCCTGTCCGTTAAACGTATCCATAAATTCGTAGCCTGCGTCTATGCTTGAAGGGATAAAAAGGTAGGCGAAAGCAAACCTCAAACGTTCACAGCAAACAAACAAAAAAAAATCGTGACCGGGCGATGTAATACGAACTTTTAGTGTATAGTGTGGATTACACACGCACCTTTGTTTCATACCTGTTATTCCTGGTGACTTTCACGATTTTGAAATCCAAGACCGAGCAGAAAGTGTAAAGTAATGCCTGATAATGATTTCATTATGTATGCAGGTATATAATGGTGATTAATTATTCGCTATGCAATCGTATGCCCATCAAATGCTAACCGTCACATATTCTTGTAAACGTGTGGCTACCTAAACTTGCTAGCTTCATATCGTTTAAGAAAATTATGCATATTTCTTCTTTTTAAACGATTTGTCAACACTCTACTCATCAAACAAATGCGTTGTTCATTGATCATAAATAATTAAATAGTTTTATTGATGCCACTATACAAAGGTATTTCCACACGTCAAAAGGCAGCACTATAAAACATGAAAGGTATATGGAAATGATGTAGTACCTGTGAATAAAATAATACATCACAGACAAGACATTAAATTACACATATTAACCTAAAACAACGCTAAAATACAATCATTAAAAAAGTCAATATTCCTCTTCGGAATAAAAGACCTGATGGACTAATGTTTCGCTGTTTCATTCAGTGATATCGCTTGGGATGGTTGTTGTCAGGACGAAGTTCGTCGTGGTATAGCAAACTTTGCTCTGCAGATAAAGGTTATTCGAATTGTAGGCAACTTGCCTTATTGTTCCGACAGTCGCCAAGTTTTCGAAAACTTTTAACCTTTCCACAGCAACACATACTTGATTGGGTTTTGCATATTAAAAGCAACATTATAATTCTGAACTTTGTGTATTCTTTCAAACTACCGTACTAGAAAGAAAAATAATTTAAGCCTTAAATATGCTCGTTTATCTAGTTCTCAATTTTTGTTTGTTTATGAAAATGTAAAGCGCTACAATATTTTCCCTCACCACATGAAGAAACTGGATTTTAAAATTTTAAAACTAAGCATTAAAAAGGATGTTGAAAGGTTGGAGTTTGCGAAAACTTACTGTCGGAACAATAGGGCAAGTTGCCTAAAATTCGAATAGCCCCTCTCTACAGACCAAAGTCTGCTATACCACGACGAGCTTTGTCCTGACAACAACATCCCAAACGATATCACAAACAGCGAAATATAAGCGAACTTTATATTTTTAGATATTATGGAAGATAGGCCCATCAAAAAACCAACGTAATCTTCAAGAGTTTGCCTATCAGGTAAAAATCACCTATATGGTGTGTCCCATCTTAATTTGGGATCTAGCAGGAATCTCACATACTTGGTAGATTCTGGGTTATTAACAGTTGTAATATCTCCCAAAGAAAACACAATGGTCGTAGTTTTAATCTAATTAAGAAATAATCAGTTTGCTGCAAACCACTCTGACGTGCAACTGTGGGCTGAAGAAGCTTTACTAAGACGTCACAACAATACTTAAACTTTACTACAAAGTGATATCACCTGCAAATAGAATATTCTTATCCACAAGCATGTTCTGCTAAAAATCGTTAATATTTATTAGAAATAGCATGGTCCCAATATATACCTTACAGAACACCAAACTGAACGGAAAGTTCGGAAGGCGTAACCAAATTTATTATAATTTTTGTCAAACAATCCATATTTCAATTTACTTTTTATATTTACATTTTGTTAAACGGACCTTAGGTTACTCACAAATCAATAAAGAACCTACTTTTCGTATTACCCATCTTTTATACTGCATCTATTCAGTGAATATGCTATAGGTTTAAAAATATTAGAAACCATACAGGGTTTTTCACGGTACCCGTGAGTTAAAAGTTTCCGTGGTTAGAAAAAACTAGAATTCTGAATTTTTGAACTCCAGGGTTAGTCAGATTCTCTTTCATTTTTAAATATTCTCAAAGTCGTACCACTTTTGTTGGTTGCCAGTTTGTGAGTTGCCATTAACTTCCTTATTTTAAATGGAACACTCGATATTATATCTCATTCTTGTGGATTCCTGAAAAAACTTCATGATATGTTCCATCTGCCTGCTTTCCCTCCACGTATCTTCATTTCTTTGTTAGATATCTTGATTATTCTTAAAATTTTTGAAAGGTATAGCCTTATTTTCAATACCGCAACTTTTACCCATTTTGGTCTTGTGGTAAGCGCTTCTGGGATAGACGGAAGCACAAGAATGGTACTTTGAAAATCCATATTGAAAATTGATTTATCGCATACAGCCTGTTCAAAATTTTATGACCAATTACATTTTCAAAGTTGAAAGAGTTGGGTTTTGCAAATGTGATACCCTATATATTATTAGTTGGTCAGATGCAGTATTTAATTATGTATCGATTAGCTATGCCTTTCCCTATACCTATTTCCAACGGTTTTCTTGTTATTCCAGATTTTCTATCAAAAACCAATGAAACTCCAAAAGCCCTATCTACCAGACATATCTAGTAACCCTGCAAAAATTCAGTCTGAGATTGGTTAAAACCTATTTCTTCATATGTTAGTCAAACTCCAACAAGAAAAAATGCGATTACAGAAAGAAATCCTGGTTAAGGTTTTTGTATAGCCGAAACGGTGAGAAATTTTGTTTATTCTTTTGCAAAAAAGATTAGATTTTAATTTATTTTATTTAATTAACATTCAGTCTTCAATAAATTTATTGGCTAAATATAACAAAAACTAAACCGCAAAGATATATTATGACACTTATATTCCTGCATCATATTTGTAGTAGTTATTGATGAAGTGATTAATATGCATGTGCGTGTACTCCAACTGATTAAGGTTGTTGCAATTTGCTACTATATGAACGAATTTCAATATAGTTTATTCAACAAAAATGATGACTAGCAGTTAGCGGCAGACTAGATGATATTTTTTTTTAACCCAGCAAATGATCAGCTACCATTAATATTAATATTAATTGAGCATGGAGAAGCATCTTGGTCTAGTCAATTAATACTTTATTGAACGTGTCGCGAACACTGAAATATTCGACTACGCAAAGAAATTCATCACAATACCCATGCTGTTAACACTTTCATGTGATTATAAATTGCTTATCAGATATTGCTTCGGAAACAAATCTGATAAATAGGATAAGGCACGTGATATTTTCAAAATATTTTATCTATTGTTAACTGCACCTGTTTACCTTTGAATAGCGAGCCTTTGTACAGTTCAAAATGTTATTAGTTCTCAAGAACAATGAAAAATATAAGCATACACTGTAGGTAGGCGGCTATGAAATAAGCCAGCATAACTACGTTTTATGATAAACCACTTTTTCTTTGTGGGAGTCGTCTGACATGAAGTCTCCGGACACACTGCAGTCTTTTGGCTTTTTGTATTTAGTCTCCCATGAAATTATATTAGCCATTCTAGGATCTTAGTACCTCTGGCTGATTGATGGAAGTAATCAACTGGGTTAATTTTTAGCTTGCCAAAAATTACCTGTCTTCTTGTGTCCAGAGCTTCGCATTCACACAGACTGTGATAAGCGTTCTATGTTCTCTTATTACACAGTCTGCAGTTGGTATCTCCAGTGTTGATCCCAATTTTCTGTAGGTGTCCATTCAGTGTATGTACATGATTCCTACTGAACTGCTAGTTCTTCAACTTTTCTTTTATGGTACTTTGATAAAAGTCTACCATGAGTTTGCCTGGTTATATTACTACAACCGCTTATTATTTTTTAACGGAACCATAAGCTGAAATGCTTACATTATTGGAGCCATTATGCGAACTCCTAAGTGGCTCTAATTAGGTGCCAAATTTATGAAACCATCCAATAGGTAATGGTGGGAGCGTTTCGCTATATAAAAATGCAAATTGGCGCTTCTATATAGCAAATTACGTAGTGTGGTACATATTCATGTTGGCATAACCGCGCAACCTGCGATACGCTGAAATGAATATTAATAACAGGAGGAGATTACCGCATTACATGGCGTAAATATAATGATTGCATCGGATAGTCGCACACAGTTAGGCGCTTATTGCGAAATTTATGGTTGCGCTAATAGATTTTGTCTTAATTTTCAAAACGTTGCAAATCGGTTAGCGCTTGACGATCAACGGTATCGTAAAATTATACTAAACGGCTTTGCTAATTAGAAGCATTGAGTGCGAAACGATATATTAAAGTCACTCGAAAAGATCAATTTTACGGTACAGTTATGTAAGTACTTTAAAGATTAGTATTGATGGTGAAAGGAGCATCCAGGGTTAATGGATCTGGAGCTACCAGACGAGTTTCATTCTCACTAGAATACATTTTATTGCAAGAAGAACCTTCATTCTCTTTAGTGATCTCAATCCTCTCAATCTCTTCATTTCTAGTTGAAGGGAATTTCGATAATTATTTTGTTCTAATATATTTCAAAGAGTTCTTTATAAAATTCCAATCGTTTTCAGTTTTTATTTAGAACACATATATTTGCTAAAATTTCGCTTGGAATAGTTATCATTTATTTTTACAATTCTGTGGACTAAATGTAGGGGAACCATGTAACCATATTTAATGCTATTTTGTTCCAAAATTTCTTCCTATTTTAGATGTCCTTTGTTCTCAGCTTTATCACTGTTTTGCCTATACATTTTTATAAATAAGTTTTTATACTGTTTGTGCCCCATTCAACGTAATCTTCCTTTTGCTTCACCACCAATATGATTTGTGCATATAGAAGATTAGTGCGTGGAAGCTCGATATACCGCACGCGCCATCACAAATACAAACAGTTATATACATCGTTATATGCATAAAGCGTATGCTGCTGTCCGTAGTAAATGTAGCTTCTGCCGTATCTGACATTATAAAAGGTATCAAGAAAAAATATTTAAAAAAGTTGTAGGTATTCGTAAGCTGGGAATGGTTAAGAAAAATGAAAGAGCCGATAAATATCTATCAAAACAGCATAAAGATTATAGGGTGTTCCATTTAATTTTAATGGGAAAATTAAGGATCTGGGTTAAGACTTACCTTGTAATACAAGAATTCTTTTGTTAAATTCTCAAATCAGCAAAAATTGAAAACGTAGCCAAGCCAAGTAATGATGCGAAAAAGGTGATATATTTTTTTTCTTACCAGAACTAACACTTCTTATTAATTCTTACTAGAGCTTGGTTTAGACGTAAAAATTGTGATAACTGCAAGAACAAAGAACAAATTAATGTATTTCTGCTATTAACGGTAATTATTAGGAAGAACTTTCCCAAGAAAAAAATTTCTCACGCAGGTTTCGCACCTACATCCTCCCGTTTACCGGACGACCGCTTTACCAATTGAGCTAAAAGGAGATGTAAGTTCGAGCGTTTAACCGAACATATGTCGATATTAGATCTTGAAAGGCTGGCAAGACGGAAAATATGCAAGGATTGCAATTTGGTAAAGCGCTCGTGCGGTAAACGGGAGGATGTAGTTTCGAATCCTGCGTGAGGATAGAAATTTTTCTTGGGAAAATTTCTTCCTAATTATTACAGTTAATAGAAGAAATACATTAATTTGTTATAACTTTTTTTCTGTAACTCGAAATAGATCTGGCAAGAATCTAGGTAGAGGCTCGCGAAAATAAGCAAAATTTAAAAATGCAAAAAAAGATAGAATTTCCATTTAAAAAAGTATAAGTTAGGTCTGGCATGATGCTATAAAACATCCTGTATATGTGTATCTAAATTTAAAACATGAAACTTAAGAATACCTACACTTTTTATTAATATTTTTTTTTTGATGATCTTTTTTTGATTTGTAATGTCAGATACAGATGAAATTGTGGAATCGAGTTTCCACACACTAATGCGTCACCCTATATAAAATTTTATTTTATATAGAACACCTTAGTTAGTTTCGTTTCTTAGGTTTTTAATGTTTATTTTATAAATATATACATTATGGGAAAATGATCTAAGAACTTACATATAATAATATGTTGTTATATCGTTTATGCCATGTAATAGTGCTTTGGAAATTCTTGGCATACTTGATAATAAAAAAACTGGTGCATTCAACTGTGTGGTATGTACACAGTTGAATGCACCAGTTTTTTTTATTATCAAGTGGATAAATGGTTACGATTCCTACGTTCGTTGAGAATCTTATAAATTGTAAAAATCATATGAATGCGATCGATAGCTACTTACTCATTATACATATGGCGGTATGATACTAGTATACTATTGACTCCGATACGGATTCATATAAGTAGTAACGATTCGTACCATGCGAATCAAACTTCGAAAACTTAGAATTATTTTAGAACTATAACTGGCACTGTCGCGTGCATTAAAATCTAGAATTTTAAATTCCAGAACTGTTCCCAAACTGGTGCATCAATCAAACTTGAAGTTATACATGCGTAACCTGTGCTCTTCTACCTTCTGAGTAGTAGTAATAACTAGTGACCAAAATCGCAACAATATTGATTTTTTTTTTCGTCTTATATAGGTATAATTGTGAACAAAGTTTTGCGAAAGTATTTCAAACTATTCAGCCAACAATGCTATCACGAGCACAAGGGCGTGACACACGAACATGTACATACAACTAGCAGTTTCTATCATTCGCAGGCGATTTCTAGTTGATGGCGCCACTACTGCCATTTAAACTGGCTTCATTTAACACGTCCTCGGGGGCGGTTAAACCGGAAGTGTGTTCTAGAGAGCACCGGAGATCTTTTGATACAAGCGAACTTTATACCAGCACATACTTATTAACTTGAATTAAGCAACCACTGAAGGATTTGCGTAATTCCTTCGAGCTAAACGTTTGGGGATGGCTATGAGTTTGTTAAGGATGGGTGTTACGATTCCATCGATTTATGCTGGCACGGGAAAACATCATTTTGATTGTTCGAGTAGCATGCTTTTTCCTGTATCTCAGTTGAGGTAGACACAAAGTGTACTTTTGGAACAGACGAATTTATTCTCTATTATGGCCTTACATCAGCTTGATCGAGGTCATTGTAAATGGGGTTTGCAATATTTAGCTAATCTATAGCTAAGTGCAACTTATTTTTTATTGCGGCTGCAAAAGTTGCATATCATTGCTGGTGATACTGGAATGGTTGAAGTCGTAGCTTCTTCTGTGGCAGTTTTTTTATTAAGAAGAAAAAAGAAAGAAATTAATTGCAACAGCTAACGGCATTTCAGGTAGCGACTGGATTAAAATTCGAAAACACTCTGGAATTGCCAACAACGTCATGTGAGAATTACGTTTATAAGACGAAACATAGTACACAAAGCTATCTAGAAATGTAGGCAGCTACTTTTGAGAAAAATATCGTCTTTAATAAAATCTGATAAAACAGCCTAATTGCTTAATTTTGATGGCACCTAGTGAAAGATAAGTAAGCTTGTAATATTTTACTCTTTTTGCTACTTCGGTGACTAATGCTGTATTCAATATGATGGCGTTATTCTTGAGTTACCCATTTAAAATTTAACCAACGATTGTAATTTATTCACCAAGTTAAATATTTATAAAGTGACGTATATTTAGAGAAAATGTTCGAACTAGCCGCTATCAGAAGCCTCTACCCCTTTCAAAGAAACCCGTGGTGGCTCTGAATTCTTGCTTAACAGTTCTAAAGAAAGGCTAACTTTTATCACGTCGATTATTTTTTGAACGCCCTCACGGTTTCATTCAAGTGGCATTATATAATAATAACAAAAGTAAAAAAGTAATTAGTAAAGCGTTCACATTGAACGCACCACTTGATAGAGAGTAGAATACGCTACTTTTAGTTATCCTTATTCTTTTGCTTTTTACGGTTTAGGTAAAGATATTGCAAACAATGTTCACTTTTAGTTATAGTTTTCTTTGATAATAATATAATGTATAATATCTTATTGGTTTTTTTAAATATTTTATAACCGTAATCGAATTGTTTCACTAATATGATTGCCCCCACTTGAAACTGAACTGAAATTTCCAACACTATTGGAAAAAATGAATTATGGTTTTCTTGATAATAACGTAAGATACAGCGTAACAGCGAACACGTAACAGCGTTGTTCCAGTAATGGAAATGTCGCCACTTCAAATTCTTGTACTTGACGACTTATCAACTTTTCAACTTCAACGCTTTGCACTTTCGTAAAATTGTTTCTTCTCCACCCTTTTGCTTTTCTCCACCTCCTTTGCTAGTGTTTGACCAATATCAATTCATGTTAAGCGTGCCTGAACAACACTAATCCTCATTCCACCGTTTTTTTCTTATTTATAAGTAACACTAACTTCCGAATAACACCAATGCTCATTTCAGCTCTTTCGTTTGTTTCTGAGCAACACCATATATTCTAGACAACAATATGTATGTATGTATGTATGTATATAAATTGAAGGGTGATGTTACACTGCGACCTAAAAGATCTGTTATGTCCCCTATCCTTGCTGTTTTACAGCTGGCCTTCCAATCCTATTCCTTTCAGAAAGTGTAGGATATCAGACGGCCCCAGTGTAGGTAAGTCTCCCTCTTCGATTTCACATGCTCCCAAGTGCAACGCCCTTGATTTGCGCAGTGCTACGCAGTTTGAGAGGAGATGGGTGGGTGTTTCATCCTGTTCCCCACAAAATCTACATTCATATTCCTTTTCGAATCCAAGCTTGTATGTAATAATGCATGTAAATAGAAGGGTGGTACCACTGCGACCAAAGCATCTATTGTGTTCCCCTTATTCTTGCTGCTTTACAACTGGCCTTCCAATCCTATCCCTTTTAGAAAGTGTATGATGTCAGAGGGCCCAGTCTAAGGTAAGTCTCCCTCTTCGATTTCACAGCTCCAGGTACATGCCTCGAGTTGCAGCAGTGCTAACGCAGTTGAGAGGAGGTGGATTGGATGTTTCATCCTGTTCCCCACAAAATCTGCATTCAGGATCCCAATCCAAGCTTACTCAGGTGTCCTTTCATCGTACAAATGGTCTTGAAAGTTTTCCTGTTAATATGCGAACATTGTTCTTTACTCAGGTTGATGCATTCTGTAAACCTCTTCTGGTTATAAGCTCCCCGAAGAATTTTACTTTGCCTCATTCCTGGAGTTTTCCAAGTAACTGGATTTCTCTGCTCCATTTTCCATTTTTATTTTCTTCAGTATTGTACTGCTACTTAACCCACAAAAGGTTCAGGCCCTACAAGGCTGAATTTTTTAACATATCATTCCGGGGCATGTCAGGTTTTGATCACCGTCAGGAGATTGAGGCCTATGCCTAATCGTTCGTTCCTTGACCATTCTGAGTGTGGTTCTTTTTGCCACGTCCACTACTACAATATGGAGAGGGGTTAAATCCAATACTACTTCCATAGCTGCTGTTGAGCAGGTTCTCATAACCCCCGTTATGCATACACATGCTAATAATTTGCACTTTCGAGAGGTTAATTCTCGCGCTGGCCAGATTAGTTCTTTTGCTCCAAGCTACTGATGCATAAGTGATGATCGGTCTCACTATCGCTATATACATCCAAAGCAGTATTTTTGGGTTGCATCCATAGAAGCTCTTTTGGCCTTGTTGGTGCTTCAAGTTCATGTTGTGTTTCCATAGAAAGTTTATTGTTCTAGGGCTAGGTAAGGCTAAATATTTAACCTCCGTTCTCAATCTATATTTGCCCATCCATTTTTATGGTTTTAAGATTGGATTTTCTTTTCCTAGTAAATGTCACTAAGGTAGTCTTAGTGGGGGTTAACATTGAGTCCCACCGATTGACACCATGTTCTCGTGAACAACAATATAGATTAACATATAAGAAAATAATCCAAACATAAATTAATCTCCATACTACACAGCAAAAATCGTTTGGAAAATTCTGCAGCAGCGTAGTGTGAAGAAAATTGTTGCAATTTGTGACACAATCGCGTAAATTTTTATTACGATTTCGGTGTATTAGTTCACATTCGACTAAGAAAAAAGACAAAAGTATTGTTGTAAAAACTTGTTTGAAAAACTTCAACAATGTTGTATAGGGACAGTCTTTGTATTTACATTCACGCTTAATAACTCACACCTTACACGACCAAGATTAGCCCTAGAAAGATAAATAATTAATTTAAAACTAATTATTATGTAGTAACTGAAACTGAAAGTATAAAAATAGGAAAACTAACGAAATAACCTTACACATTTTTGTTAGAATTCATATTTTGTGACAATAGTTTCGCCCAAATGAATATTTTTGTTACGACCTCAATTTTTATAAAGATATTGCTCATACTAGGCTGCTCCTTAAGTTTGCGTACTACTAAAACTGTGTCATAAAACTGATCTTTATCCCGAAAGTTTATTGGCAGCCTTATTTCTTGAATTTTACTTAAATTTTTAACCCATCTCATGATGAGTATCACAACCCTTAGAATGGTATAAGATGCGAAAGGTCTTAATACAGCTTAACCTTCCGTAAAGGGCAATGGGTTAATATTATTATTAATTGCCTATATTGTTTCTTAAAATCTGCTAAAAGATTACACGAAGGTGTAATGCAGGTATTACACCTTCGTTTACAAAAGGCAGCAATCAAAAATAAGTTTTTTCTTCCAAAGTCTTCTAAAGTGTTGTAGTCCTACAGAATAGAACTCCACCATATTTTTGTCAACATCAATGTGCTAAAATGGGTTAACGTGCCATCATTCAGAAATATCTGTAGCACGTATGAATAATTTTAACAGCCTATACGGCTGATAAGTTGAATATCGGTGTCATGGAACACCTAATTCCAGAATCTTCATTCTCAGATAAAATGGCGCGACCTTACTCAAAGCCAATTTCAATAGATTAATTTCCTTTCACGGGCTTAATTAATATAGAGATCGATAAAATGATAAACAATAAACGATAATCAAAGTTACATAATAGACACGGAGATACATTCAGACATCTTTGAATTAATAATGGCATGGTAGTTTTTTCGTATTTTGGTTAAAATTTTGTCTATTGAGGTATAAGATCTTTAACTGCAGAATTAAGTTGTAATATATTTAGATATATGGAATGCAACATCGCACCATAAAGTCTTAACATCCTTTATTTTGACTATAATGTAAGCTTGTATTAAAAAAAAATAACCTAACCGTTAAAGATAATTAGATTTGCACCAAGTTCCATTTATCGTATCTAATTTGACAGCACTGTATAATGCAGATTTTTTGCAATAATACAGTGTGGGTAAATAATGAGCAGTGGCTCGGTACGCACGTCAATCATGTGTTATACACTAAGCTCATTTCTATTTAGTCATGCGTGAGTATGTAATAAATGATCGCTATTAACTAGCATCGCAATGAATTGAACGAATTACGGTTCATGACGACTTAATCTCTGCATCTTTAGTAATGTGTGAGCTTGTTTCGGTTTTCTTTTAACTACACAAACTTTCATGCTATTTAGACATACATAAATCATTTCATGCGAATATCTGATCTGAAAGTCAGATATCGATTAAGAGACTTTTTTATGAGGTAATTGAAGGCGAATACTAAGTTGGTAAACATTTTTTACGTCCAAAGCTAAAATGCATTCTCACTGAAATGGGCATTTCACGGACATATGTGTAAACCCAGTTTTTCTTATTTTTAATTTTCAAAAAAAGTTATTTATAAACAAAAACGCATTACTTTAAACAAATAAAAACTAAGTTTAGAATTGCATACGTTATACGTTGATATGTATACCTAATATGTTACATCAATAAGCCATTAACGCTTCTTCAATTATAGTAATTTGTACTACTAATAATAATAGGCCAGAAGTAGGGAGTACTACATAAACCCAAACGTATCAATTTTTGCACCAAAGTATGTTCAATGAGGGAGTGTTAAATGCCTGATTATCCATAAATTTAAATCTTTTGTTAAATACCAAATTTCCGCTAATTTATTTAGTATTGAACAAAAAATTTAATTTATGGGCGATTGGATCTTTAAATCACTTCATTCAATGTACTTTGACACAATTTTCAAGAATTGATACGTCTACCAATATATGATTTTATGATAGAAACTATGTCTACCGCGTCAAAATCTGATTTGTCTTCGATACGTTACAAGATAACAGGTTGATTTATTATAAATTCCCGCTTAATGACACATAATAGAAGCTATTCATTCATGAATAGCTTTAAGATTGTCTGCTACGAGAATTAATTTGGGTGAAATATTTGCATACTGTGATAGACATCAACGATACATATTTAAATTAGTCGTATCAAATTGAGTTACAAACTAATAACAAGTAAAATTTGTAAAATATAAAGTAATATAGCTTGTGGTTATACAGAAAGCATTTCATTCAATAAAACACTTTTTAGTAATTTATTTCCCATATATACTTCTTTCTGTTGTTTTATTTTCTAATGACATCACCAACTGTTCGAATGATGTCGTTTGATAAAACGGTTGCTATATCTAAGCTGTTAGTCCAATTAGTTTAGACTTCGCGAGGTTCAATCCCTCGTTCATTCGAAATTGAATAAAAACTTTGGACTGGTATTACTGGTATGACTTCCTGCTATACTGATTATTGAAATAATACAGCATTGGCAAGACTGTAATTATTGCTATATTTAATATAGTAATTATACTGTTATTCAACTTCCAATGTGTGAAAAGAAGCTCTACCGAGGATGACCAAGCTTTCGGTATTGTAAGAAAGCGAACTGCTGCTCAGACACTCGAAAGAGATAAATTAATTATTGTTATCAGTAATTAAGTTCTGGACTGCTCTCCAATCCTCCAGAGTAAGTTTTTCCACTGTTTTCTTATCCGTGGCATTGATTTTATATATGTATTGATTTTATATAAGAATGCTGGGAGATAACAAAAGTCGTTCCATGGGCGTATTTAATAATAACTGATAGCTGACCGATTTACAGTAGACTCGCGATTATGTGAAGTAATCACATTTCACATATTTATCATTTCACAAAGAGTAGTATATTCATATTCCGAGGTACTTATTATATTTTGTTATTAAGATTCATAGGAAGTTATTTATTTAGAATGAACATTTAATTGTTATGAATTCCATGTGTATTAGAATAGTAGCCTCGTGTAGTACCTTTTAGGTGGAGCACGGGGTTGGCATGATTTGTGATAATTTATTTTTCATAAATAAAGTGTAATTATTGCTTTTATTAACTACACCAGTTGACAATGCTGAGCATTCATTTTATATTGGCTGTCAAACTTTATTACTTTGCGGTAATAAATTTCGTTTCCGGTATCTATAAATTCGTCATATCCGTTTTCGTCTAGAGTTACTCCAAAGTTTGTCCCACATATCTTTTATTAACAACAATTATTATTTGCTTATTTCTCATTGACAATAAAATTATTTTCAGGCAAACTTAGGTAGTCATATTTTTGCAAAGAATGCAAAACCAGTTTTTTTTTTACTTTTCTTTGCTTTAACGCGATCTAGGCTGCTGTACTGTACAAAGTGTTGTTTTAAATGTAGAATTTTGTATAGTTAATGTTTTTTTATTCGAACTATTTTTTTAACATGTCGCATCAAAAGAGTAATGTTAATTTCCTTTACCTTTTTAAAATTTTCTAGAAGACCTGTTGGTTAATATTCTCACAATCTCCTATAACAATGTGCCACGTACTAGGTTTTTGACTATTGATAATTTATTTAAGTGTTTATGAACAGCGAACATGCAGAATTTTTCTCACTGAGTGGGAACTTACCTATGTGAGAAAGAATCATTTTATCAAGATCCTTTCCAGATTTTTTTATTCTTAGCGGTAAATACTTTGGAATTGTTAAAAGTTTTTAATTTAACATTTTAACTCCACGCATATTTTTAAAGGGATTCAGACAATCTATGTTTTGTTGAAAAAACTTTTTGCTTCCTTGAAATACATTGACTTGGTACTGTAACGTGCTGTTTGTAGTGTAAATGTATTTTTGGTATTCAGTTTGTGTTGAGAATTTATTTTTATAAATTTTAGTTTTCTTTAATCGAGTTTCTTATTGTTTCGGAAGCATTCCAACGCGTTTATTAATGTATTTGCTTATCTCATTGTTCGCACGCTCGATTTTACACTTTCGCCGCATACTTAAGGGTCCTGTGAGCTTATTTAAGACTGCCCGTTTGACGCGATCCAGGCAAATGCCCACTTTCCCTACACAGCTGATTATACATCGTAGCCGTCCTCTGGGCGACACGACATAGTCTTCCGTCGTCCGCTCAACTAGATATCGTTGTCGTCATTAGGAGTGATACAACCTGGCTTTCCGCTCTTCGCCTTGCTATAGATTGTCGTCACCCCATGGAGTGATACCATCCGTTTTCTACGCAAGTAGAGTCCGTTATCGTGCCTCGTGTGACACGACCTAGTTTTTCGCCTTTTCTCTAACTAATGTTGTATATGTTTGTAACTCTTTATTGAATTAGTGAAGAACAATATTTTATAGTTTACAACTCAAGTGACAATCTGTAATACTAAACTGTGACGTCTGTAAAATAATATCGTTGCGGGTGAGACGACTAGTTCTGCCTGCTTCGGCTATTTATCGTTGTCGTTCCGCGGGGCGACATGACGTAGCCTTCCCAGCCCATTGTTATAGACATCGAAATTCCTGTCTGGTCACGCGATTTCAAGGTAATATACCTAAACATATATTAGTAATTTTCACTTGAAGTATTACTACCCGTGAATGTAAAATTTTGAATAAAAGTGGCTGTGCATGCCATACTATTATAAAGCGACCGTTTTAACTATTGTTGGTCATGCTATTAGTTGATTCCTAAAAGGAGAATTATTCCTCACACTATAGAAACACGCGCAGTACTGGATTACAAATTGACACTATTGGCAACATATAAAAACATGGGGTGTTTTAATTCTTAGTTCGTGAAAATCTTCCAGAGAACTCGCTGATTTATTCAAAATATACATTTTTGATACTTTAAGAGTAAACAAATCATAAACGAATTGTTCAAACAGATCATAATCGACAGCATTGAGTTCGGCAACTGCAATGCGCACATATTAAGTTTCTATCCTGTTGTTGGTTAATTAAGTTAACTAAATTGTAGCTGTGCATGTTTGTATATTTTTTCGCATTTCTTCAATGATGCTTTTTTACCGTTGAGTCATTTTTAATTGTTGTGCGATTAATTATATTTTTATGCTATTCTCCTAATGTTAGTGATTTTAAATTATTGTTTCATAGAACTTACATATTGCTTGATGAGTAGTAATTGTACGGCTTAACGTTAAATATGAAATAGTTATTGTGAGTAGTTTACTTAATATATACTGCTGAACCCTAATTTAGTTTGAGTGCATTGGATTACTTCGGGCGCTGATGCGATGTTGGGCGCTCCCACTCTGAATGGACTTTACATCTGCTATTCCACCTAATTTTGAGGCAAGGTCCGGGTCATTGTAACTGAATGTAATTGCATACTCGTAATAAAAGACAATCAGTGCCACATTAAATGTAATGCACAAGTCAATGTTGGTGTAGAAGTGTTGATATACACGGAAATGTTCATACGTTATGTGCGGCCAAAAGCGGAAACCATATGACCATTAATAATTACAGACTTCGCAATCAATAAATTAAATATTGCCTACCTTATTTCGTAATACATCCAACTACAATATGCGACAAAGTATGAACACATGTTGCAGTAATTAATCTCCACTCTTCAACGATTCTGTTCTAAACACAGAATGCTATTAACACATACATACATACAACTTCACATACTCGATACTTAGAACCAGTATCCGAGCAGTAACTTTAATAAATGACGTTATTAATCCAGCTTGCCGACGTCTATAGATAAAATCTACAAACTAGCCGCGGACAATGGTGCCGCAACGATCGAGTTACTGGAAAATCGCAATTTTCGTCACGGCGAAAACCAAAACGAAAAATACTAACGTACTCTTTCTCACGGCCTGTGAGTGCCTGACCTATAGCCATTACCATAGATTGATCTCTCATAGGAGACTTACGCCACCTGTGTACCTGTATTGAGGAGTTCTTTCGATGCAGAATGGTCAAGAGAGTATTGAGACCATTTCTAAGAGAGATTCGGTGTACGTTCTTAATTTTCTTGATTTTATGCAAGTTAATAATAATATAGTATATTTATTCCTTAAAAAACAGTAATAAAAAACATAAGTTTAATAATAGAACAAAGAAAAAAGCAAAAATATGCATTAGAAAAAAAAAAGATTGTATTCGACTATAAATGATATCCCATGCGACCCTGCACACCCACACACACTCTCTCACACACATACGCGCACACAATGCACCCAATTAGACACAAAAGCTTGTAAAAGTTAACAAAAAGCTCACACCCATCACACCGTACATAGCATCGCCAATTCCTCGTAAGGTCACACAAAAGATTAGATTAGATTAGAACTGGGGTGGCCTATGGACCTGTTTCACCGAGGCCTTTTCAGATCTATTGTGATCTATCTATCTCCATTTTTTCCTAGAAGATGCTCTCTGATTTTGACGTCTTAATTAGGATTATTATCTTTGAGAGTGGTTTCTTTGTTCGCTGCTAGCTGTGGGGTTCCTCACGCCCATTATTAGAAACCTTGAACTCGCCGGGCCTTCACATTGCAAAGCACATGAATGGTATTTCTTTCCCTTCTTGGCAGAATCTGCAGGTTGCGTTATCTACGAAGCTTATGTTATACTTAGGCCTATTTAGTTCATAGTGACCAGCAGCAGACCTGCTATCATTTTGACAGTTTTCCTATCTTTATTCAGCAGATCTATAGTAAATTCAGGCTTCTGTTCCTTTAGGAACTCTTTTTTCTGTCTCTGCCCCAGTCACTTTTGCCATCACTCTCTGGATCCATTCATCGTTTTTTTTTTTTTAATTTGCGATTTGGTAGTGGCGAAAAAGGACTAGCTCCTACGAATGACCTTGACGAACCGCGCCTGGTCAGCTTAATTAAATTAATTCCCTTTTGGGTGCCTATCTCATTTAGGGCGCTTACGCAGTCACAAATCAAGGCTACACAAAAAGAGATGTTTAATTAATTAGTTAATCACTGCTCCACCTGTTCGTTAAACAAGAAGCGAGAGAACGTACCCTTAAATGTCTCCCAAGACTATGGCTTCATAATATCAGGCAGAATCGCATTATAGATTCCAGTTATTTGGTAAGAGTACGACTTCTTAAAAGAAATTGAGTCCTGTGTATTGTGAGTGTGAAGGTAGCCTTAAATGGAATGTTCAAGTTATGTACATCCGCCCCAAAAGGTTATTTTACTAGACACGTACTCTCCAGTTATTCTAACTTCATGAAACCAACATGCTGAATGCAGCAACCTGCGATTACCCATATTTAACCATTTAATATCCTTCAATTTGTGACTGACATGACAACACCAGCGTATATCAAATACTAGCCTCAAACATGAATTTTAAACTTTCTGAATTTACAAACCATAAAGAAAATCAATGCGAGTGCCATACCAAACGTCACAATATTTAAATAACGATAACACAAATGATTGACACAACAATATCTTTAAGATTTTATTCAAGTACCATCTAACACTATAGAAATGAACTCAACTTTAAGGATGTGTAAGCCTTCTGCGTACATTTGTTTATGTAATTGTCAAATTTTAATTTTTTGCCTATAATAACACTTAAATTTATAGACGGACTAAACTTAATTTCTGTACCGTCAACGTACACAATTAAGTCCGATGCAAGAATTATCTATAAATTAGTTTCGTCTTGAAAGTATTCATCTGTAGTGCATGTTCACACGAAACTGAGATCAAACTTTCCAAATCATAACTTAAGTTTTTAAAAGCATCTACCATACTACCAAATGGAAAGAAGTAATACAGCTGGGTGCCATCAGCGTAGAAATGGTAATTACAATATTTCAAAGCCTGTGAAGCTGAGATGTGTATAGGGTATACAACAAAGGACCGATAACAGAACCTTGCGGGATACCAGAAGACAAGGTCAGCAGTAAAATTTCCACGATCAGATTCGCGAATTATGTCGTCCGTTATATTCAAAAGTGCAGATGCACAACTAAAACTTTCAAGCAAGTTTTCAGCAATCCACTTTACGTAGACAATACCGGCAGAACACTAATAGGATCCAAGTCAGAAAAAGGAAGGGGATTAACAACCGCACGCTTCCAGGACACCGGAAATATAAGTATTAATCACCTGGATAATGCAAGGAATCAGCTGAGGACACGCTAGCTTAATTATTCCAACATTCAAATCATCATAACCTCTAATTCTAGTGGAGATTGCACAAATAATCTTAAAAATGGTGGATTTAGTAACCAAGGAAAATTAAAAAGAATTCGTTAATAACACATTTAAAAAATAAAAATTAAAAAGGCTATTAAAAAGTAATTGCAAAACAATTATTAATATTCCATTTTTTTAATGACTTGGTATTGATGCCACTCTTGTGTAATTCAGTTCAGTCTGCCTTAAAGCAGTCAACGTTTTTCCAAACGCACCGTCTGCAGATATTCAGGATACGCTTTGCGCTCCCTATTTATTGACCTTTATTGTATAATTACGCAATTGTTTATAGGAGTTCCATTTAGCGGCAATACCCAAAGCACGGAAGTCCCTAAGCGCTACGTCTCTAAGTTTTTACAATGTTCTAAAAATATCTGTCATCCATGAGCGTTGCAGATCTGGAGGATCTGCTAGTAATCATAGGAGCATGGATGTCAAATAGATTGAGAAAGCTAATACATACATAAAATACAATACTACTTTAGTACCAACATCAAATGCAGAAAAAGAAATTACTAAAGTCGGTGATGAAATAATTATAATGACATTTTTTTTTAATCGTTATGCCATTAGTAATTTGTAGATTGCATATCGAAAAAGTCTATATGTAAATAGATGCATACATAATCAAGAAACCACCAGTACCGGCACAAAATATATGTATATATATTTTTTTAATAATTAAGAACGAGCGTAATCATAATTAAGGTAGCTCTTTTGACACTTTTCAGTATCCGCATTCCTCGTCATTCCACTACTCAGTTCTTGTCATAAATCCATTCCATCCAATTTAGCATTCAATTAAAATTTTCGGGACCGCTCGACTCATGCCGTAATTAGAGTCGGTAAAACTACCGAAGTTGTTAAAAACGATGTGATTGATCATCTGTCTTTGTTGCCGCGCACCCGAATACGTGCGGCAGGAGATAAAAGGGGCTGAAGGAAGTTCAAATCGAACCGTAATAAATCGCAATATTGCGTGGTTAATGATGCAAAGATATCCGGCCAATCGGTTCGATTGCGCATTTTTATTTAACACGTGGTATGCGTATTCAGATGGCGGTAATTTCTTGTTCTCCAACCGTTAAGCGTAAACTTTTAGGTTTAATAAGTCGACGTGAAGTTACCGCATGTTTGGGTCTTTTATATTGCAAAGGCGGATTGAAGATATACTTTTCTCGCTAATTTGGCAATCCGGCAATTTGTCAAATCGCTTCTTGAAGAAATGATACCTACATAATACGAAAAGTTTAACGCATCCTGTTGTCTAGCATATTTCCAGACTCGCCCGAATTAACAGGTATAGATTAAATGTGTAGTAATATAGAACGTTTTGTTCTCTATTCCGAATTCCTTTGAGAAAATTGTATAGTAAATTTTGTTTTCGTCGCAAAAACTTTGTATGTTATTTTGCATACCATGCTAACCATGCATGCATGGTTAATAGCGGCTATACATCCTCAAAATTAGAAGAGAATAAATTTTGTCTGTAACGTTTAAAGTAAAGTTATGTTTAAATATTCTAGGACGGCTCCAGGTAATTCTAAATCCTGACTTTCTAGGAAAAGGTATTTACAGATTCCATTTTTTTTTTGAGATTAAAAATGGATTCTTAAAATTCTTTATCTTCTAAAAAAATTACGCATGCGCCAGGTGTCCATACTTACAGCCAGTCTTTTTAATAATGTATGTATGTAACCTATTTATTGCCAGGAATTGATATATAGAAGAAAACAAATTTAACAAACAAAAAAAACTGCAAAAAAATAAATCGTTTCCCATAGTAATGTGATTGGCGTTCTTCCTTTAGCCTCAATGAATATAAAATATAAACAAATTAAAGAAAAAAAAAAAATAAATAACAATATAAATATAACATTCGTGCGCATGTGCAGAGCACAGCTAGCAAATATAAACCAATGCAATGTCCCCAATGTCTTACTTATAATAAACACGTAATTACATATGGCAAAAAAAAGCAATTATAAATGAAACAGAAAGATAATTAACCGCGTTAATTAACCTTGAAATTTAATTTTGAAGCGAGCGAAGTGACTCCGAGAAGGTGATACAATAATATCTGATACGAGGTATGCAGACTATGTCTCATTCTTGGCTATACATAAGTGTATAGTAACTTAGCCACACTGTCCAGAAACTACGTTTAAATATCTCGGTTCTATGCTTAGGGATAGTTAAAAACTGATCACCTCGACCAGTGTGCGTTTAGTATCTGAATTTTATTTTATTGAACAGGTATGGAGGTGTTTTTTATACTTAATGATTTTTGTGAAAAATATAGTACTGTTACTTCGCATATTTAAAGAACCAGGATCATTAAGCATCCGCGTAACACCTCACCTTCCCCACATACCGTAAACCAATCGAATACCGCAATTCTGGATGCGCTGTATTCTCCTACCCTCCTCCCAACTAATACAGGGTCCATATACCACATCGGCATAACTGAAGTGGGAGAGAACAAGCGATTTATATAAGATCAGTTTCGTGGAACAATCAAATAAATATATGTGCATGAAAAGTGATCTAAGGCTCAGAATGGCTTTCTTAATTAAATAACTAGTGTTTTCCTGCAAACGAAGGCGGAAATCCAGCACACTGAGATTTTTGACGCACTCTACGGGAAAGATAAATGTGGATTTAATATAAATTCCTAATATAGGTATGACATACGAACGCGAACGTTTAGGTCCAAAAACGATCATTTGTGTTTTGGCTGGATTAAGTTGTAACTGATAGTGATCACAGTACGACATTATGCGTTGAAGGTCCTAAGTTGATAAGTTGTTAACCCCGCATGTAGCCTTGCGGCTTAAAAGGCTAGTAGAGCTGAGTATCGTCCGCGCACATAGCAGTTTTTGATCACTGCGGGCAAACAATTGACGTAAATGCTTAATAAGAGAGGGGAGAGAATTCCGCCTTGTGGAACACCATGCACCGTACACACTTTCCGGGATAGAACATTATCCACAGCAACTCTCTGAACCCTATCGGACAAATAAGAACACATTAACGATACGGCAGACTCATCCATCCCAATGCCTGAAAGCACATCTAACAATACGTGATAATGTATCGTATCAAACGCACGCGTTAGTCCAACAAGATTAACACCGTGATATCGCCCTCATCCCAACTCCTCAAAATATTATGAGTAATATGCGCCAAAGCACTGACGCAGCTGTGGTAGGGACGAAATCCCGACTGGTATGAAGACAACATATTAGTTTCATCAACAAAAGTTCTCAACTGATGCTCCAAACAACGCTCAAACACCTTTGAAAGGGTAAGCAAAATACTAATAGGACGCAAACCCTTAAGCTCCAGAACATCGTTAGACTTCGGAATAGGATTAATTAAAGATAACTTCCAATCGGTTGGATATGTGGACGACTCAATGCAGGCACTAAAAATGTACACGATATAGTCTATAAGTAATGGCATGCAAAGCTTTAGCATTTTAGTGTTGATGTTATCTAACCGCATGCACTGGTCGATAACCTGGCAAAGGATGCAAACACAAATTCTAAGTAGGTAACCTGACGTTGGTATCACGGGACAAGCCACGGAAGAAGCAAAATGATCGTTTATGTTATTTGCGTCACTAAGGGACTCAGGTATTTGAGGAGAGTCAATGGAAGCATTTGTAAGGTTAAGATTTTTTAACTCTCTCCAAAACGACTTACTTGAACGCCCATATATACCACATCGGTGTTTAAAATAAGCTTGCTTCACACGTTTAATTGCTCGATTAATGCTTAAAATCATTTCACTACTGCAAAATTTTGATAAATGACATATGAAAAGCAAATTAAGCATACCTACATAACTATTCGATAACGGTTAAGTTAAGTACGGAAACCAAAATATGCTGGTCTTGTTAGTCTTAAGTGTTGTGTATTTGTAGATTTAACCACATGATTAATTACTTTTTTTTGTTCCAGGTACCACTGATATTAATGGTAGACCTCTCTTGCTTTGTTACGCCGAATGCATCACCAGAGCAAACTTAAATAAATACGAAATAGCCAAATTACTACTGTACTACGCATCTGTAACCAGGTGAGTTAAAAATTACGTTCTCATAATGGAAATTTATCACAATCTGTTTGATATAATAAAGTACTTATTCACTACCGAAAACATAATATATAAAGAGCCGCAATGGGCGAATAATGTTCGTACACACACAGTTCGAGAAAAACCGGAAGTTCACATTACTCATATTCAGACAGTCCCATTAATATCGAATAAATGATGAGCTCCGTACACATACGACCGCGTAATTTACGACCAATTAAGGTGAGCCACGAGAACTTCTCCGAATGTAAACTTTACACACGTATACACTGCAAAGGCATGCCGCATCCACTGGCAGATCGCTAAATTCCTGTTTCGATTCGACTAATAACTTTGCTTTTGCTGACAGTCGTTTATACAGTGAGAACGGGCCTCAAAGAAACACCGATGTCTCTTGTTATATGATAGTCTTTAATAGGCGTAGGATTTGTGGGTATGCACTAATGTACCACAATATACGCAGGGTAAATTTAAAGGAAACCGAATTTCAAAGATTTATCGCATTAATATCATATTTCATCTTACTGTTTAGATTAACTAACTTCTTTTTCTTATAGCACCTTGCAATACTTCCATTTATTTATTTAATTGGCTTGGTTGCAACAGGTTTTTGCCGCATCTTATTTTCCTTTCTAAGTTCAGTCGATGAACTTAACTTTTCAGCTCTGCATTTATTAGTGCAACTTTACTTTTCCTACTAACGCTGACAGAAAAGTTACGTTCGATTTACGATCGACAAAATCGATTCCTTTTGTTTCTTCTACACCAGTCCATTTCCATAAAAAATATACCAGTGATTCATGCAGTTTTCATATTTTGGTGTATTGCGCTAATACGCGTTGCCATGCTAAATAGAATAATATTTTTTTAGTTAATGTAATTTACTGTCCATTCGCAACATGGATTTAGAATTGGAAAATCTACAATTTATGCTTTATTAGATATACACAGCACTATTATAAATAACTTAGAAAATAAATTGCTACCAAGTGGTATTATCTGTGACTTGTCAAAAGCTTTTGGTTGCGTTAATCATTAACTACTAATAAATAAACTGTAATCTATGGAATAACGGGGTAAAGTTCGCTAACTTGGTTAAAGCCTTTTCTGTTAAATAGAATGCAATTTGTTGAGATAACAATGAAAAATTTTAATACTATACAAATTGTCAGGTCGTCATTTGTGCTTAGTTGTATTGGAGTACTCAAGGATCTGTTTTAGGTCCAACTTTGTACTCCTTGTTTTGTGATGTTATTAATTATTTGGTGATTATCATGTAGTCTGTAGTTATGCAGACACAGCGTTCATTATTGCTGTTCATGAAAAGGCTCATGCTGCTGAAATCATGATAAGTAAAATGTACGATTGGTGCTGTGCAAACAATCTTTCCCTAAACTTAGATAATACTAAATATATATTTTTTTCGTACTTTACAAAGCAAAAAGTTATTCGTGTCCTAGTATTTATCTAAATGGTAATATCATCTCTTGCACTAAGACTGCATAGCTATTGGAAGTGCCCTTTACTTCTATTCTTACGTTGGATGCACAGTGCAACTCCCTAATATCCAGCCTAAACATTGTCATTTTTAAACTTCGATTTTTTTTTTGTATATTTTCTTTTTCTTTTTCTATTCTTTTGCTCGTGAAGTTTTTCTGTATTTTTTATTGACATTTTTTTCACATCATTGATGTTAAGAATAAAGTACTATTATTTGAATTGAATTTAAAGAACTTAAAAAAAATATTTTTTTGCCTTAAAACTCTTAAAGCACGCACTTTAGGAAAGAAAGTAATGCAGCTTTTCTCAGTGAAGATTAAATTTGCAAGAATAGTCACGCCCGTAACTTGAGTTAGTACTATTAGTTTATATCTACAAAATGAACCTCATTTAGTAGGCTTAGTGATTCTAGTGAACTTTATATTTTTTACATATTTATATGTAAAAAAAGCTGCGAATTTTCGACAGATAAATTTTAATTTAAAGACAGAAGTAACAGATTCAACATGCTATGAAAACCTAGACCTCGGCGTCGGAATTACTTCATCAATTGTTATTCTGTTTGGATCATACTATTTTTCTTTCACAGTGAATAAAAAATAGAACACTACTTTTTTCCCATATTAATTGTATATAAAGGAAATGAGCAAATTACAATTTGTTACAGTGTCAAGACCATATCGAAAGGATTCACGATATTGATCATATCCGAAACAGAAGACTACAACAAAGTTCTGGAAGTTTTAGACAAAGCTGCCATTCTCCTAGGGAATCATGTCAGGATAACACAGATATTAATTTGGAGGCCTAGCATCGATTCTGAAAATATTTCTTCTAGTCGAAATCAGGTAAGACAAGCTTTCTATGTTGTAAATTTTGTAGTGATACAGGGTGTTAATTAGAAAACTTTACACAACTTACCAGGTGACAGTCTAAATGAAAATAAGAAACAAAAAAGCGCTGTTTACCAAATAGTACAATATACATACATATTGAAATTTTAATTTACATCTTTATGTTTTGCATTCGTTTCCATCCACTAAAATCAAAATATTATGTGACGCAGGTTTTCCCTAAAAAAGAAAAAAAATATTTTGCAATTGTTCCTTGGTGTTTGACTTCCACCACATACTGTTTCTAACAATACATTTGCTGGCACTACTTTCACTGAATACAAACATTCACATAAGAGGAGATGTTTGGGGTTATTTATGCGCCTTTGAACTATTTGGACCGGTGTTCATCCATGAAATATGTTCTATACTATCGTACTTTTCAAAAACTCTACCGGAAGCTTAGAGAAACAGGATATTTAAAGTAACGTAGATTGGGTGGTGACAGACATCGTGCAGTTCTTATATAAAGCACGAAAAGGGACTGTTTTGCAAGCGATAGGTAATAATACTTATGTCAGTACCCGAGTGGATTTTTAGATATGGATTAGGATTAACCCAACACCATCTCGTTCCAGATGCTGTGGAAACCCAGAGAACAATACCATACCGCACCCATATCAATCCATGCATAATAAAATAATTTCGTGGAATGTAAACTGACTGCCTCGTGTGATCCAGTAGAATAGACTGCTGAGCAAAGTTTAGATGCAGAGATTCATAATGTTGCTCAAACTTAAGGCGTCAATCGACTCATAATTCCAGCAAATTCGCACACTCGCTTCCGGATATACTTCTACCGCCAACTCGTACATAAAGGCTTAAGGAGCCGCTACAAGTTGTTGGAACAAAATGCAAAAATGCATCAGATCAGTCATAGAACCATTCAGAGCGAGGGCATTCGAAAAGGACTGTTCCATCGTGTCACCTACGACATTATTACATAACTCTCATGCTTCTGATACCGACGCTCCCAATCCATTGCAGCTAGTATCATCAGCACAGAGGGCCGATGAGGAACAACACAAGTGAGAGTGAAGATCGTTTGCTCTTACCAAAAATAATGATAGTCCCGACACTGATCCTTGCGGAGCACAAGATACTTCAATTAAAGAAGACTTACTCGTCTTGATCCTGTCAGTAGCTTCCCACGTAATGTTTATTTTGGTGAGTAGGACGAAAGAAGATCATAGGCCAAACCTCTTACGCCTCAAGATGAATGCTATATACCCATAAGAATGAAATCTATTTTACAAGTAATGGCGTCAAATCATCAATTTGGGCTTACCACTAACGTCTGAGCAGGTATTATTGCTGTATTTATCCATTTCCCTTGTCGAATAGGTTTAACTCCGGATTAACGTGAGTCATATTGACTCACCACAAAGAGAGATTTTCGATTTGTGAGAAAAGGAACTCGCTGCACCACCTTGAACCACACGTTCAATCATCAAGGCATCAGTTCTCAAAGTAAAGTGAATGAGGTGAGAGCGGTATTCCACTTTCTAAAGTGTAGTTAACCTCTTTGATCCACGGTTAGTAACAACCGACATAATTCTAGATTTTAAATATGAAACCTGATACCCCATACTGAATATGCAGACGACTTACTTGAAATTGAAAGGGAGAACGTTTCGGATACAGATTAGGTACGAGACATTCAATTAGACAAAGATGCAATAGCTATTACAGTCGCTGATTTGGAATATAAGAATACTGGATCCAAAGTTTTACGGAAAGTTGGGGAAAATTCTTCTTCTTATGAGAAACCACTCCTCAAAGCATCAAGTCAAGGATTAACACAAAGAGCGTACACACTGCGGTAGGGATCTCTAGAAAACTCGATTTGCAACGAAATCAATTGATTGTTTCAAAGTTTTCTTTACTGAAGCAATGATATAAATATAATCAACTAACATACAACTTGCCTTGATAAGATCTGGAGACAAGAAGCACTGGAGCTAACATTTCAGGCGAGGAACTATTTGCTTTATTTGGTTCTCTCTATTACGCCGCACCATTAAAAAAATGACCATTTGTATTCGGATATTGTTCAAAACTTAAAGTTTTGTGGTGACCAGCATAGAGCTTGTATGGTTGATTTTCAATTTTGATCAGAGAGAAAAGAAATCCAAAGTTTGCACCAATATCCGAGCTTTGGGATTTGTGGTATTTTTTTATTAATACATGTCTAGAAAATTAGAAACCTAGATCATACTGAACAATTGATGAACTTGCTACTGCCCATTTCAAAGATCCCGAACAAGCCAAATAAATATGGCATGAAAATTAATATATGACACACAAATACTAAATACATGTACAAAGGGATGCCAAGTTTAGAAAAAGCTTAAATTCTTCCGATATATCTGCTGGGATGTGCTACACATTGAAATTAGTCTCTTGTCAGATGTAATCAAAACATAATGATAGATAATTGGTTCACTAGCATGCCTCAGATCCAGAAGCCTTTGAATATGTTATATGCATTTTTTGAGGTCTAAAATTATTTTGAATTAAATTTCTTGTTTATTTCTGCGAGGAGCTAAATTGACTGATAGTAGCAAAGAGATGGTTAGTATTATAGATTAACAATAAAACCTACTGAAACTCTTCACGTGAAAATGTTTAGTGCGCATTAGAAACATATGCCATCGGATATTACAAGAAACCTATATTTTATGCATGATGATGCTCCAGCTCAGTATTGAGTCATCTGACAAAATGGGGAGAAACTGCTGACGTCACAGAAGCTCACACTTAGCCTAAGCTACAGCAGAGAATTTTTTATGCTTGTCAACAATTAAGAAGTCAAGATTTTATTTTTAATCGTGTATGCCTTTTCTTCGACGACGATTACAACTTTCTTTGCAACCGTAAGATCGGCATTTTGAATAACTTTTGGACCAATCTTAAATGTACAAACTTACTGACTTATTATGTAACGATTTTTTATTAGTTAAACCATATATCGAAAGCTATCGATTAACCAACCTGGCTTTACTATTTTTTTTTCTTTTTTAATTTCACCTAGTCCATCATCTACCAACCCTTATAAATTTTTTTCACAACAGCTTGTACACTTGCGTCAGCTAATGTTACGTTTTTAAACACCTTTAGCGTTAATAAATCCAATATGCAAAGGGGCGATCTTTCAAGTGTTTCTTAGACATTATGTGTATTTACTAGACAGAAACTTGAAACCAAATAATAATCACACTACAACAGAAAGTTTTTAACGGTTTCGATTATGTACGTCAAAAACTCATTACAGCGTTAATTCTGTGCAAAATGACACGCTTCACATAGGGCGTGACGAGAAAACGGTAATCTGATGAAGATGCACAATACGTCCGCAAGGCGTCAGGCGCCAGCAGTACATCCGATACGCTCTCTGCGATTCAATAGCACTGACCAGCTTGTCCCAACGCGATCGTAATTGCTATCACTTACAATTGGATTTATTCGAGACATTATTGCACTGTACATAGACTGCAACTAAACAGATCTCGCGATTTTGCTTGATTCAACTCTTCGTAATTGAAATCCTCGCCGGCAAATCTTCACTAGACTGACGAGAGAATCCGAAAGAATCCCTTGAAACGGCGAAGGTTTGACGTTCCGTAATAATGGGTATCTCGTATTATCAGCCGAGTAACATTCAGCCTTTGACAAGCTTTCTTCGGTACAATTCCAATAATGCTCGTTAAGTTGATATGTTGTCCGTAGTTAAACTATAATTGGAATTCGAAACACGTTGTAAATATAGCATTTAACAGCGTGCGTTGCGTTAGAGGGAAAATCATTTATTCAGGCAATTTTATTTCATTTGAGTTCACTGATTGGTGTCCAAGGCTTCTATGAAAATTATTCTAATGCATACCATTGTAGATGATCTACTTTTTAATGTGAAGTTGTGTTGTGTTTATTCTAGCAGATATCGTTGATATTGTTTTATATATTTTTTCTTTTTTAACATAAATTACTATTAAATAGAATGTGAGAAGAACTTACGAAAGGAATATCCGCAACGAATACAATGTGTTTATGTATTGAAAAATCTTCTGAGTATGACATAGGATTACATAGTTACAACATGTTGTTTCATAAGAAAATTAATTTTATTATTTAGTTTAAGTAGGAAATTTATATATTATTGTTTTCAGCATGTGGTTTCAGTGTCATTACTACCCCATTTATTTTATTTTTCTTTATTATTATTTGGCCGTTAAATGTTTATATTTTTAATTTACTTCATCGTGTCCTCAAACATTGTACGTTCTCGATTCGCTGATTCTGTACAAAGCAAGCCTTCGCTGCAGACTTTGGAGATCCCACCTCGCCCTTAACCGCAATTTGCGTAAGCCTAAGGGTTGGCATGGCGTAGTTTGCGTTTTTTGTTTAATTACAAATTGTCGCATGACGTGGCTTCGCTATAGTCCATCGGCTTAAGGTTTGGCTCAACGCCGTAACTTTGCCACAGAACCTAAAAAAAGACACACTATCATCTATTTCTTATTATTTTTCAACATTATCTTGGAAAGAGTAATCAAACGTTTAATAATAGCGAAAATCATCACACGATCTTCAATTAAATTATGACATGTACCAGCGTCTTAGCTTTTAAGCCAAGAGTTAAAAGCAGATCTAGTAGGAACGTCATTAATAGCAGGAATTCAAACAAAAATGAAAGCTATAAGTACAAGAAGAAGCAAGACACAATACTGGAATAACCCAAGAGGAAGAACAACCAACATAATAAGGTAAGCATCAATAGGAAAATGTAAGTGCAGAAAACTGGACAATATAAAAATCTATGCATTATCATAGATGAAAGGAAAATGATTCCATTTTCCAGAATTAAGGAAAGAATTGGGCCAGAGAAAACAATTGTATGGGAAATATAGAAGTTCGCAGCGTATGAAATCCTCATTAAACAAAGGAAAATGCAAATATATAAAGCAACAATTCGATCTGATGAAAGCATGGCGCAGGAACAATATGTTTTGATTGAAAATGGACCAGAAGAGGTTACGAACAGTGAGAAGAAGAATACTAAGACAAATTTTGGATAAGGAATGGATGAAGAATAAAGGATGAATAATGAAAGATACAAAACATATCATATCGGAACATTTTAAGTAGTATAAAATGCCAAAGTTGGTATCGCCAGCAATACGAAAATGTCTAATAAACGTTTAATTTTGGGTTATATCTGCTACAGCAGAAGCTGAAGTAACATAAGGTTGAAAGATATACTAAGTCCTTTTCATTCAAAAATACTTTACTCTTAAATATTTTCTGAATACATGTTCCAGCGTTTTTGGGGTATTAAAAAACCTCAATAGGAAATACAAATATAATAAATGAACAAGTTGAAGGATAAAATTTGTAATTAAAAATTCTGGATTTACGCTCAATATTGTATTTATGTATGAATTTAGATATTTACATTCAGTTAAACATATACTTAAATACGTGCGACTAATAAAATACAATATTTATTATAACATTCAAAACTCTAATTACACATTTTATCATTCAATTTGTTTTATCTTTATATATTCTATTTTTTAATACCTAATAACACTTCATAATACAGTTCAATAAAAAGACTTAATACATTCTTCAATCTTATATCAATTACTCGATTCATTAGGTTAGCAATGAATATAAAAGTTAAAATATTCGATTGAAATGAAGTTTATTATGTACTAACAACTAGTACATATTAAACTATATTTCAACTTGCTTGAAATGCTTTGAACATGGAATGGAGATATTTCCCGAAGAAATAAAAGCAAGAATGTCATACTAAAAGCCCATGGAAAATAAACCATGGAAAGAGCTAGATGAGACAACCATGTACTCGACAACTGGAAATTAGCAGTTAACAAAATTTTCAAATAAAAAACAAAGTAAACAAAGGACTAAAACAACATCACAGCTGATAATTGAATTAAATAGCCCAAAAAGCAACATGTGCTAATGCATTCCAAGAAATTATTCTAATAAAGGAATATCAGACATCAATGTGTAAACAGAGGACGTATCCTATAGTAAAATAATATCATCTTTATAATCTCACTAGATTCTTCCCACTGAGTTATGTCGGGAGATCGAGCCGTCTCAAAAATCGCAGAATACCTATGTATGACTCGTCAAATAAAAATATAAAAATAAAATAACTTTGATACTTTAATCAGCATGGTAATGAATGACATATATGTATAATATTTAAACATTTGCAATTCATTGGTTTTTTTTCAATAGTTTGAAAATTTGTGGCTGTTTTTACCTTTTTCTTATATTTTATTTTATTTGTGACAAGTTAATTGTATAGAAGTCATGTATTAACACGGCACCTCCACCATAGTTTATGAAACTGTTACTGCGAATGTGGAAGTTATTTAGATTTGCTCATGCCCATTTAAGCAATCTTCATAACAGAAATAACACAACAATTATTGATATAATTAATTCTTTTGCAGTTTTAGAAAAAAGGAAGCAGTATAATTTAACTTTAAATGTCTAATTATAGTCCTTATACCTTAAGTTATACGGCAAACCATTAAAGATTTACATTAATAATAAACATACGATAATTGTTAATTAATTATTATTAATTATTAATGTTTAATTTATAATTTCTGCAATTCATCGGCCAAAGGTCGAATTAAGCAAATTTTTTGTGTTTGACTGTAAGTGCCCATTTTGCAGTAACATTTTTTTTTTAAATAATGTGGAGAAAATTTGCTACACTTTTAATCTAGAATATTATTTCTCATTTAGTTTTGCAAAAATAAAATCTAAACGTGTTTCCCACCACTTAGAAACTTTCACTTGTTCTGCATGACGTGTTATATATATACATTTCGGCACGTATCCTTTAATCAAACGAGTCTGATAAAGTGCTCCCTATAATTAATTCACCTCTAATGAAGTGGTAGCGAATGTTACAATCACCAGTCTGAAGATTTGAAGCGATAAAACCGCGAAGAATGCTAATAATTTTAATTGATATAATAGCACAAAACAACGACTACAAAGACACACCACATACTGGTTTGCATACGCATACCTCGCAAAACTACCACCTTCACGGCAAAACTGCGGCCTTTAATGATCGTTCCGAAGACCATAGACATTACTATTGAATAAGTGACCGTAAAGGGAATGTGATAGTTACAAGAAAGAGTGAATGCATGTAAATTTACTTATTGACAATTATAATCGAAGGAACTCGCCGCTGTGTGTACCACTGGAATGTCTATAAGTACCAATAAAACCGAATATAGTGGATATGGACGTTACGGTGAGATTTTTAGCTCGTTTTACGAGGAATATGCCGTCCGAACATGGTGTCATATGCTCAATAGAAACGTGCCTACGCCCGTATGTTTCTATGTGTACTACATACTAAGATAACTAAGAAAATAGAATATTTACCTTGGCAGCAACAACGCCTTTTATGAATTTACCTTTGTCCTCTGCGTGGTCGAATAGAAAAGGAATGGGTCGCACGTTTAAACCGTCTATTTGTCTATCGACACCTGTATACTGGAATACAATGGGTTCTTTCAAGTATGATTAGCTTACCTTCTCCAGTTATCGAGATTTTATTGCTGAGAGAATATTCGCCACGCAGGATAAGGTACGTGCCTTGTACAACAATGGTCTAAGGCTCCGAATAAATTATTACGCGAATGGATATTTAATTGGGTTTAGTTACGACCCGCTATCGCACTATTAGCGACGCTATTGGATGTAACCAACTGGTTTTCCATTGTTGACAATAAACGGCAATGGTATGCTACATGAATCTTTCAACGATAGCCATATTTTTAAGGATTTTATACTTGCGTGAGAAAAATGGGCAAGCGAATTTGCTTAAACAAAAGTACCTGTAAGATCTGTAAGACAGAGACAATTACTTTGACACTTTTACGGTCCGTTCAAGCAATTCCTTGGTTTTGACATGATTAGGTGACATATACTCCTTTACATCCACCAAGCTAGAACAATTTCTGTTTTACCCAGAAGTTAATTTGCTGTTTAGTGACCGTAGGTGCTATGCCAATGACAGGTTCTCTTCCCAAAAATTACTCAGTAACACTCTTTTTCGCAGGGATATCTGCTTCCTCATTTCTGAAAACGACTGAATGTCCAGATTAGGGATAGATTATTAGCCGTTCCCAATGTATTTAGAATATATTTATAGCTCCAGATGAGTTTTGAGCTGCGTTTATGCGCCTCTAGTGCTTTCAGCATCGCCTAACTGTCATTTAATTTTTTGTATTGATCTGCGTGTGTAGTTTTTATTCAAAATCTCTCGAGCACATATCTCAATGGCTAGATTTCCGCCTGAAAGACGCTTTGTGTGTTGTCCAGGGTTGTAATATCTTCAAAATATTCCTCCATCCACATCCTGCTCGGTTATCCAATCGTTGATAAGCCAGCAGGCGTCTGTCTGGATCAGTGTTCTTTCATTGCATCTCCATCCTTATCTGTTTGGAAAGGAGGTGGTAAAATATGCATCGATCATTGGTCGTGTGTATATAATATCCGAAGGTATTCTCAGCATGGCGTCGGATGTAACCGATTCAGCTGCTTGTCACACAGATATGAGAATGTGGCGATTGATTCGCTAATTGCTATAAGCGAAATGCAGTTAATCTGGGCTTCCCTTTCCATATCAATGTGCAAAAATGGTAGGTTCAGAAGAACTTCTGGTGCCAATGATTGGAGAAAGACATTACTCTCGTGATTGCCACACTTGCGATCCTTTGAATGGACGTAACTTTTGTTCTGGCTCTGGGTTGTTGAGGCTTTGGCCCCAGGCTATTGCTCCATAGGTTATGGTTGAACGTACTACCATCACATAGAGCCAATGAACTAGTTTTGGAGATAGCTCCCACGATTTCTCACGTATTCTTCGGCATGTCCATAAGGACAGCTTTATCTTGCGAGTGATCTTTTCCAAATGCGGATTCTAGGATAGTATCTTATCAAATAAAACACACAGATATTTGACATTGTCTGCAAATGCAAGCTTTACACCTGGAATAATAGGTGATATCAAATGCTCCATTCTCTCCCTGTGGTTTTGTTCGGCTTAATGCTCAGATTTTCTCTGTTGCACCAACTAAAATGGCGTTAGTCACCTGTTGAAGGGCTCAGAAAATGTATTTCTCCCCCGATTCTCTTAATAGCATAACGACATCGTCCGCATAGGCCTTCTATCTCAGCTCCAAGGGCTTGAACAAAAGCTGGCAGGTCATCCAACAGTGGTGACCATAGCAGCGGGAACAAATCTCCTCTGCGAGCACCCTCTGTTTGACCTGAATCTTCTGGTTTAAAGTTGTTATGACAAGCGTCTTCGTGAGAAGAGCGGCGATCCAGCCTGCTATGACTGGTTCTACGCCTCGGACTTTAACCGTTTTGCATAAGGATGAAGGTATTGCATTGCAAGATTTATTAACAAATCAAATCGACCAGTTGGAAACAGTTATTGTGTGACCATTAAAAAGTCTCAATTTACAACACCTCTCAATTTCTCTAATATTCAAACTATGCACTTATTCAATTATAATTTTTTTCCTTCCTGCCTTTTAAGTAATGTAGTATGGAGCTCAGTGCATACATCATACCCCTCTTTCATACATCTAATTTCCCGTTATCACCTATTTTCTGATTTATGTATGTTTGGATTCACCTAATGTTCAAAAGATGGTGAAAAAAAGCACCAAGAAAACAACAAGTAAAAAGTTCTTAAAGCAATGAACATCTGAACTTATAAGAAGCCTACTGAGCTAGGTATAGTTAGTGCAACAACTGACTAATCAAAAACTAAATCTACTACTCATTGTAGTACCCGTATAACCATAACCTGTTGTTGTAAATGGTTTGCCAATTTTAGAGATGAAAAACATTGATCCGCGTAAATTTTGAATGGAATGTATGGCGGTAGTTTTGATAACAGCTGTACTGTAATTGAACCACCAATTTCCAAATACATATTTTTCCTGTTACTTTGCTTTCCTTGATAAGACTGAAAATTGATCAGATATCGCAGAGGCTCACGTAAACACCACATTTTGTAGCCGTAACAAATCGATTTGCCACGAATAAATTGATTGGCAAAATGTTTTCCAAAATATGGCACCATGCTTTGGTCCACGCTGAGATTTTCTGAGAGAGCACTGTACTTCAAGTAGCGTATCTTCTATAAATATTTTCACGTTCACGGGGTGTATCAATTTTCCAGGACCGTACTCAATTTAATTTTTTCAAATGGAACCATACTCATTTTTTTAGGCAAGCTGATTTGTTGTAGTGAATGTTACAAATACATATGTCCATTTCAAATTTCGAATGCAAGGTTGCCAAGTTATTTGACTTTAAAAAAAGAAAATTCAAAATGCACGTGTTCATTTAACATTTTTTTTTTCCCGGCATTATCATTGACAATTGAACTCTAAAAATTTGTTGTGTAGCCTAGGAAAGCTTAGGTCTTTCTTATGAATTGAATGTTATTTGGTAAAATTTGGTCAATATCGGTATATTATACGTATACCTATGTATATAAATCGATTCACACGCTTTGCGTGGGAAGTATGTACTAATATTACACATAAAAAGGATTCTTCGAAACAAAGAAACATTTATTTTCCGCTATTTAAAGAGATATTTCCTTCAGTTAATACGTATTTCTTTTACTAAAATAACACTATTTTTAACTGAAGGAAATATGTTTTGACTGAAAAGAAATTGTTCTTTTAAATAGTCGCAAAGAAACATTCCTTTGATTTAAAGAATTCTTTTTCTCTGTGTGCCAACAAAAATCATCATCTCCATTCATCACCTATATTAGATTGTCCTCTTTTAGAATATAATGCCGCTACGGCTTCTGCTTGCAATTGTCGACTGCTAGAATGATTTGCGTCTGCTGGCCCACTTTCGCCTTCACTATCTTCTTCACGTTCAATACCATCAGTAGGAGGGGCTACAAGCACATCCACCCTTTCTAAATTTTTCCAAAATTCTTCATCTTCCACAACTTCCAATAATTGTGCTGTAGTGAGTAATCTACTAGAAATGCCAAAATAACGGATTGCGTATGCGTTTTCCTACTTTTGAAACACTCTGTATAGTCAAAAATATTTTTAGATTATGCACGATTGAATTCTGCAAAACACTTTTTCAAAGACCCAGTCTTGAATGGGACAGCCATTACTTCTGTACTTTCAAAACTTCTCTGCTTCAAGTCTTCTTGAGCCATATGATTGATTTCTACAACACATATCAGCTAGTAAATAAGTACTCTTCGTCTTGAATACTTTTAATTATTGTCGCATGTTTCGTTTGTTTTTCTTTCTCTCCTTGTTTTATTTTCAACTATACTTGTCATGCAATGTAATGTATTTAAATTACTTAAAAACTTACCTTTAAAATATTCAGGCCGAAACAATACCATGTGTAATGGAATATGTTTCGACGTGTCATATTAATAACCGGAGGAAAAAACAATTAATCTTTTGGTTCCCTTATTTAGTCGTTCAAGGCAACAGCTACTTAACAACTTATTAACAATGTTACGTGTTTGGATATCATTCTAGTAACACGATTAATTTTATTACAGGTGGTCGTCATATCAAACGAATCGAGCCTGGCGAATTTCATAACCAAGGATCAAGCGCCCGCTAGCTGTGGTGGCAATTGCAATCACGACCAACTGGAATGGGTGGAATTCTTCAAACAGTTGGAGCCATTCTTGGCCACCTGCAGGGCCGCCGGCCGAGCGCTCCTGTCCGCCTTGTCCCAGCTCAGGAATGAAGATATCCCGTCTCAGGTCACGAGGAGATTTCTTAATCACCAGTGCAGGTCAGTGTAGAAATTGCACGCACGCATAAATCACAGAATGCCCAACCGATCGCATTCCCATCCGGAGACTTTCTTAACATAGTAGGCGTATGGATTCCTGTTGCGTACGTAAATTGTTGCGTACACCTACTTTTATTTTCATTTGAAATTAAAATTGCTTTTGTCAGTACATCTAGCATGTATGTACAAGGATTATATTGCATTCATTCTTTCTAGTATGTTTAATATGGCCCTTCCGTTTGGGTATTCTTCGGTACCTTAACCTGTACAAAAAACCTAGCGAACACCAGTCAAAATGAATCAAATTTATACGCTGAAAGCATGTTTGAATTTTTTAAAATGCCAACATAATGCTTTTATGATTAAGAATGTTACACGAATGATTATTTTATACAGCGTAACCTCTGCATGAACGGATAATCTATGACGCGATAGAAAACAAGCACCTTTGCATTACTACTTGGAATCAGGGGTTGAAAACAGTTATAATAACATTTTCGGTTCTCAAAAGAGTTATAAAGAACCGTTATTTTCCATAACAGTTGTTTAGAACCGAAATTTATGAAGATATCGGTTTCGATTATCGTGTTAACCTTAACATCGATTCCTTTTCGGTGATATATTGGCTATTTTTGGTTATTTTAATTTCTCGGTGCTTATTTTCTTTTGACGATTAAAAGGTTTGTGTTAATCTGCATATTTAATTCTTTATTATGATCTGGATTCCATACTAAGTTAAAATTTGGTTCTTTATTTTACGTAATCCTGATTTTTTTTTTCTTATTAAAATAGCAATTTTGTTTACAATTATAAAATCCATACACGTTTCGGGTTTGATTACCCTCTTCAGTGAACTAAATTTGACATATGTATGTGTACTTTACGTTATAATTTAGAATTTTCAATTTTAAGTTTTATTACATGTTTATCGTTTGAAAGTTAAAATGCAAGGGTTTATATTGCATGCACTCTCCCATTTTAACTTTAAAACTTTGTTACTATCATGTGATCGGGTTCGCAAATGGAATATTGTATAATAAACAAAGAATGGGACATCTATCGTGGCAAACCAAACATAACCACATCACTTTGAGAACACATCTACAGAGAAATGGGGCACAATGAGTACGAATTTGACTGACTGTGACCTGTGACTACACTTTCAACTGACAACAGTGGCAACTGAAATCGATGTCACCAATTCAGTAACATGTAACTGTGATTCATCTGTAAGTTTTCAAGAGCCGCAATCCACGGACTGCAACAATTACAAATAAAAAACTCTAACTGAGCGTAGCGGTCTCTTACTAGACTTTGCCGCCTAAAAAATAAAGTTAGCGATATATAGGAATTTATATATTAAACAAAGATACCAACCACAACATTTTTCTGAATATTCCGAACCTTTTTGTAGAACTAGTTGCACGTCTAATATTGTTTTTGCTAGTACGATTCTTAAATTTAAACCATGAACTTTTTTTATTTACGTCTATTATTTTTACTGATCATTCTTTTACTACTTATTGTTTTTGTAATTGAAACAAACTTGTGTGTTTGATGACGAATATGCAATGCCTTCTCCTTGTTTGTTTTTTTTTTTTGTGGTATAAGTAGGTAGCACACATTTGCTTTTGTTTCTAAAGAACAAATTAAAAATTACATCCTAAAATCTTAAAAATTTATATCGCACAATAAATGAGTTTGCTATTCCGTCATTCATCAAGCCATAAATTTATTTTAATTTTTACTATTACTTACGTAATAATAAAAATCAGTAATAACCGAGTATACATTAAAAGTAGAATTGACCGCAAAGAACCGATATGAAAACTGATATAGAACCGATATAAAGGCTAATATAGAATCGTAACCCAAACCGATATTAAATCAGAACCGTTATAATAATAACTGTTTTGGCATTATTTCTGTTCTCATAACTCTTTCAGTCAAAACTGATATATAATAGTTTGAAACAGTTATTTTTTGAACCTTCCCAATCCCTGCCTGAAATGGTTAAGACTAACAATAGTAGTAGACTTAGCTATAACAGCCTAAAAAAGAAAGAGTAATGCTATTGCTCAATTCTCTAATGGTAAGGCTTGGATGGCATTAAAATTCTAAACCACTTCTTTGTAGTTTCATAAAGGTAAATAATGTCTTAAAAGTTTTATTAAAGAAAATAATATGAAAATGCTCTTTAACTGATTTTGATGTAAAAATTCTTGTAGTTTAACTTTTACAGAATGCCCCAAGCCCTTTGACACTAAAACGGCACCCTAAAATCTTCATTGAGCCAGTTCCTGTTTCAAATTTAGAAATTTTCGAGGTTGCGCAACATTTCCGCCACTGTTTATCTGTCATTTTTAGCAAATTCTTCAAACCTTTGGACAATTTTATTTATCTTCGCCCTTTTGGAAACGTGAAAAAACGCTATGCATAAGTTCCCTGACGTATTCATGTTTTTCATTTTTCTCCAATTTAGGAAAATATCAATATATTTCAAAACATCTATCTGATATACCCGCGAGAAATCGACGTTTTAGGTAAACACGCGCTCCTACGCACTGTTTTCCTTTTTTATTTTATGGCAGTATTGTTTGTGAATTACATTAAATTTGTAGAATAAAATGTGATAAAACGAGTGTAAAGCTTTTAGAAGCTTTCATTGAACTTGAAGTGCATTTTGAATGTAAATATCATCGTCATTTAATGATTTTATTATTTAAGTGATAAAAAAAGCCCTCATATGCTTTCCACTTTGGAACTTTGGAACATAAACCCAATACAGTATAGAATAGGAAATAAGAAGAGTCATTTGTTTATTTGCGTAGATTTTCGACTTGTGCGAACATGCATCTGAAATCGAGCTTCATCTACACATGGAATCGTTTAATTACCAGGTCAAAATCGATAATAATACCTCTTTTAAAAAATCTATTTGCCACCACAACTGATGAGTTTTGTTCGTCCTAAAAACAATTTATAGCCCTTGGATTAACAAAGCTGCAACAACTTTGCATAGGTGAAATTAAAACCACTATAGCCAGTGGTTAACTTTAAGCAATCCAGGCTTAAAAATCAAAACGATCCACGGAGAAAGATTCCTTTATTCAAGAGGAATACTTAAAATATTGTACAACGCTTGAGGGTCCATTGACCTCCATAATTGCGACTACATTTGATTCGTTATAAATTGCAACAGTACCATGATACTGATTCCCTTTTACAGGCAAATAACAAAGGCTATACAATTAGACGTTGTACAGAAACTAAGGAAGGATGGTCACACAACCCTAACAAGTTTAGAAGAAAGAACACAGTGGCTTAGCGGCAGTAAGGACGTCAAGATGGCCGCAGCATTTGCCGCTGAATCTTTCTCCAGTGTCAATAGGGTGGCGAAGAAGTTAGAACAGCTAGCACAGGAGAGAAGGGAGAGAGTTAAAGAATTAGCAAGACTGAGATCGCTACAGGATGAAGTGGAGGAGGTAAGTTGTTTTTTTTCTTTAGATATGCGACATTTCAGACCTTGAAGAAATTGAGGAATTGTTTTCCACTAAAATAGAAAATTATGTCGACTAATTCTAAATACCGGGTATCTATTGCGTATGTGCCTCTTATTTTATACATTTATCTTTCTAATTTGATGGTACAAGAAAGCTACAAACATATCTGATGGAGTTCGTTTAAACAAGAACGGACAACTAGTAAATTTTAACTGCACAAAATCGTCAAGTACAGCTGTTATAAGGAACATGTCAATATTGACAGCTAGCAAATTTTGAATGTGCGCGCATAAGCATTTATGACCTGATTGCATACACTTTTCACTTTTCTAAGATACTCTATAAAAATATTTCAAATTAACGCATATTCTTCCATGTAAACCTATGTAAACTGCATAAATCATTTTTCGTTGGTAGTATTCTTCGTATTAATAAAAATAACCATGATTTGATACGTTATTATAGTTCCCAAACCAAAAACAACATAGGCTCCGTATTTAAGTTCCGGTCAGTTGACAATCAAACTATCAGCACTGTTATCTTTAATGTCACAAGTGGTGCATATGGTGGAGATGATATTTATATTCACATTATCAGAATGTGTTGTTCTTTATTTTACAGAATGGTTAACTCCTACATTCTTGAGAATGTGTTTCCTATCGGCTGGAAAGGAGCAATAGTCGTTCCTTTACCAAAAACTTGGAACTTTGAACTTAGCAAGTTAAGACCTAAAAATTTACTTCCTGTGCTATGAAAATTTAAAAAAAAAAAGTGGTGGATTTTCAAGTATGCTTGCAACCACATCTTACCGGAGTAGCAATCAAGCTTTCGTTCCGGTCATAGTATTGCTACTACATTAGTAGATGTACGGATCAAATTTTAACCTCAATAGATCAACCGAAATTAACCTTGTTAAAACAAGCAAGCTGGACAACAACAGCTGGGTTTTTGCAAAGCCTTTGGCGCTCTGACTCAAAAAGTCCTGTTGGCTCTTCTCCACTATGTGGGATTTCACTATGATTTTATATCTCTTATCCGTAACTATTCATTAGGTAGGATACAGCAAGTTAGACTGTGTATCATTACAAACTGGCGTCGCGCAGGGTTCCATTCTTGCTCCACTCCTTCTTGCAATTTATATGTGTGAATTATTTATAACAATAAATTGCTGTAATATAAATATGTATGCTGATAATTCACAGCTTTTTGTATCCATTCACTCCAGCAAAACCTAAATGATGCGATGCGTACGGTTAATTTGGACTTGGTGACAATTCAGTCTACATGTACTCAGCACCAATTACAATTCAAGGCAACTAAAACTGCAGTACTACTGTTAGGTAGGTTAAAGAACCGAGCAAGAGTTATGCCAAATGTTATAATTAAGCTTAACAACATTACTATTCCCTTTGTTGACAATGCGAAACATTTAGGATTCTTAATGGATGATAATTTTCGGTGCAAGTCAATAAATACATTCAGAGCGTGTATATTTCCTTCAAAATCTTGTACCCACACCGTTTATATTTACCTTGTATTGCAAAGGCTCTTTTATGCGAATCTTTAATTCTTTCACACTTCACATATCTGACTTCAATTAGCTAGGAATAGCTACCGATAGCTGCTTATTCGTATTCAGTCTGTTCAAATACAAGTCTTAGATTCATTTACGGTACCTATTCCAAATTTCAGCATATTAGCTTTAAACTTGTTGGCTTAATATGGGGCACAAATATATCATGCAAGCTGTTTGCCTATGACCTAAAATAACAAATAAAAGTCCATCATATTTATATAGGAAAACATCTTTATGCAGTGACGAGTCCCCTCACACTGCTTTGTTTGAAAAAGGAGTTTGTCCTGTTTAATATGCAAAGCTTATAATATGATAGCGTATTTTATGTGCCACATCTTATTTATCATTCAGAGCCATAGTACGACAGCGTTTGGTTCTTGTGGCAAAATGATGCCAATGGAATAATTATATTTTAATTTTCAAATTTTCGTTATTCATATTTATTATTACATTATTAATTCATTATTTTTCTTTTCTCTTTACTTTTTATTTGTTTAATGGACTAATTATTTGTATTTGTATCTATGTAGACGTATAAACAAAATAGGAGTGGAGGAAAACTTGTTTTCCATCTGAACCCCACTTTGCAGTTTCCCATTTTTGTGTGTTTTCTATGTAATTTTGTTAATTATAACATAATATAATATTATTAATAATAATAATATATGTCTTTATATCGTAATATACAACATAAAATTGTAATTTGTTTGTTATATGAACTTAACGAACAAGTTATCAAAATTACGTAGAAAACATACAAAAATGGGAAACTGCAAAGTGGGGTTCAGATGGAAAATTAAGTTTTCCTCCACTCCTACTTTGTTTATACATCTATTTATAATTATTAATAATAATAATCTTGTGTACAATATCGCCCTAATTCCCATGGATTATACTGCAACTTTTCAAGTGCTAGAAGATGTGAAAATAGATCTAAGACACCACGTATGTTGCGGTCAATGGTACGACCGATGTGCAAATCAACAACTTGACTCATGACATTTAAAACACACTGTCAATAACAATTCCCAAATAACACACCGCCTCACTAGATATAATTCTATCGTGTTATATAATGCCTACAACGTATATTTCCATGAACACGACTTGACTCAACATATTTAGGCTGATATTACATTATAAAAGTCTTTTAACAAAAATATTTGGCAAAGAACTTTTACAGTGTATTAACTAAGTGTTCATAAGAGGATAATCTCTACATACGAGTCTTAGAAACAATCTTTGTTGAGTATCTTTCATAAAAGATTTTTGTCAAAGCAATATTGTAGTGAAATTTCAACCTCGGTAAAACTTTCACAATTAAGATTGTCTGCATATTGAGAAACCACAGATGCTGAAACTTACAAATAAATTTAGTATTCCATAATTAACTCAAATGAGTTAATTGTGGAATACTAAATTTATTTGTATGTTTCAGCATCTGTGGTTAGAAAATTCTAAATGATGCTTTATATTGCCCCTTACATTGTCAACAGCCCATTCATTCGCCTAGAACAATAAACAGAAAACGCATGTGTTTATTTTATTATAATTTTACAGTTCTATTCAGGAAATCGTAGCTGGAACAATAAGCGTTTTACTTTAATGCATGCTTACACCAAGCATGAAAATTGCAGTGATTATATTGTGCTCACACTCACTGATATCTTAAGAAGTATTGTTCGCTTTTGCCAATCACGTTCACTATATTCCTTTCTTTCCGCTTATTGCTAATAGATAAGATGAGTAGGAAGCCAATGACATTTTTTTCTTTATGTCTATACTTCCATTCATCAATCTATTACTACAGTTCAATGCACTTCACAGCTGTTTATCAAGAACAGTATGATACATACAACACGGAAGATACAAAACGCATTCATATTGCAATCAATTCATAACTTATACACATTCAAAACTTATTTATAAACTTTTATAGCATTTTTTATTTACAAATCTACTCATTCTTGGAAACAAGTATTAATTAAATAGCTTCAATAATTGTTTGTAAAGCCGAATAAATTAAAACAAATGATTTGATACAACTCAATGTAAAGACCCAATACCTACAGTCTATCATAAAGGCATATAAGCTTAGAGCGACTTAAATGGACATCCAGCGCCTTGGTAGAATATATAAGGATGTATTCTTGGAGTTATCAGAAATCTACGTTAATATTATTCGTAATTATAGATATAAACATATGATTAGTATGATGTACGAACCGACTTAATTAGAGTTGCCTCTTATACTCATACTCGCGTTCCAAATAAGGCATGAATACGCTATTATTAGACTCTCTTGATAATCCCGACAAATAAGCAAACCATCATTTGGCTAAATGCACAAAAATAAATTTTGTGAAGTCACTAAAAATGGATGCGATGTATTCTGGGTTTGTAACACAAAGACAGAGAAATAGTTTAGTTAACCGTTTAAGTTTTAACTGAATGTATGTTTCTTTTTGTATTCAAGCAATACATTTTAATGTTAAATTTACACTTAAAATGTTATTTTAATCTCACAAGCATTTACTTTTTTTTTGCATTCGTTTGACCATTTAATGATTGAATCAATACCTAACATTTAAAACCAAAAATGATGTTAAATAACTTTCATTCCCAGCGCTACGGTACGCTGATGATATTTTCATAGTAGCCAAGGGGTAGTTCCCGGGCGTAGTGGCAGGCATCATGCGTAATGCACTGCGAATGGTGGAGGAATGATGCCTTTCACAAGGACTCTCAGTTAATACACAAAAAACAAAGATGGTTGCTTTCACCAACATGGGGAAACTCAATGACCTAGGCGGCCTTAGACTGTTTGGGCAGGAGTTACAATTAACCAAGGAAGTAAAGTATCTGGGTGTTACCCTCGATGCGAAACTGAGCTGAAAAAAATCACTTAGTTAAAAAAACGACCAGGGCTACGCAACTATTTTGGCACTGCAGGAGAGTTGCTGGTAAAGACGAGAGTGATCCATTAGCTATATACTGTCGTGGGCGGTAGTCTGGTGGAGAAGGACAGAAGTGTCCTCCGCAGTGAAACTACTAGCCGCTGTCCAGAGGCAGGTATTGCCGGGAATCACTGGCGCAATCAACAGCGCAGGGACCGCTTCTTTGGAAACCATTGTGGGCCTCCCCCGCTGGAGCTTTATGTGAAAGCGGTGGCTATGAATGCGATCCTTAGAGTGAAAGCCAACGACTTGTGGCATCCCAACTTTAGGGTCGGAGGGCACACTAATACTACGGCTATGATGTTGGACGGGCCATTGCTGCAAGCGCCTACGGGCGGTATGGCACCCGAAATTATTTTCACTGGAAAGGTGAAAATCTCCATACCGAACAGAGACCAGGCACGTTGTGAAATCACTACTCTTGGTGACTGGTTCACAGATGGATTCAAATCCAGCCAGGGCACAGGAGCTGGTATGTGTGGCTGCAGCTCTAATTAAAGGATATTCATAAGCCTAGAGAAACATACAACGGTCTTCCAGGCAGAGATATTCGCAATTGTAGCCTGTGCAAAAATGATTGCAAAAGAGGGCTACATGAGGATGCTATCAAAGCAGTCTTAAACCCTGTAACTAGGTTAAAACTAGTTAGAGACTGCAAACAATCCCTCAACTCACTGGCACGAGACTACACGGTGTCTCAGATTTGGGTTCCGGGACATGAGGATATAAAGGGTAGTATAACAGCCGACGAACTAGCCAAGGAGGGTTCTGAAACACATTTCATCCAGAGCCCGTATGGGGGATTACTAAGGACTCTGCAATAAGGGAAATCTGGACCTGGTTAGATAATGAAAGTACAAAGAAATGGAAGTCGACTGAAGGTCAATTCAAGAATAATCTACTCAAACACAGCAAGAAAGAAGCTAAAACGATTACTGGGCTGGTAACTGTACACTGTCCCCTGAAAAAGCATCTATACAACACAGGTCGTGTAAGCAAACCGTGGTGCAGAAGATGCGAACTACAGGAGGAAACGAGTTTCTATGTTATCTGCACATGTGAGGAATTGAAAATACTCAGACAGAAATATTTCGGTAAGAATCCATTGGAGCCCCTCGAAGGTTCTCAAGTTTCGATTGGGCAAGATACTGGGCTTTATAGAGAACACCAAGCTGATCAAGTAGAAGTAAGATTTTTAATAGGGATGGTACAAAGAGCACCTAGCTCAAGTGTTTGAACTATAGGTGCCCACCCTAATTAAAAAAAAAACCTTCATTCCCATCTGTGTACTAGGTCATTCCGTACTAAGTACAACTGGATGCGATTATAACAAACATGTTTGGAATACAAGATTCTACCAACTATTATGGACTTTCGTTTATATTTTAGCGAATAAGAAAATTTTGCTTTTAAAGATTTGAACAATTCTAATTTATAATATTTGTGGCTCTATTGCCTTGTTTTTCTTTAGCATAAGAACCACTTACCTTGTTAATTTAAAAATACCGAAACAAAGTTATACAATCACAATGGAAGTATGCTAAAAGCATTCTAGTTAAATCATATTAACTTAAATGTTCTAATAAAACAGGTGACAAGGTTTCGAGTACACGCAACATTTTCCAGATTTAATTTAATGTATTAAAGACATATAACAAGGAATTTAATTACTGTTATAAAGCAAACAAGTACCTAGTTTCTATTAATCTTATCAGAAGCGGAAAGTAACATTTTTATCACTTGTCGCTGATTGCATAAGCTATTATTTTAAGACGGTGTTTATGAAGGGTATATTTAATTAATTATGTAAATATTTGAGAAAGAACTTAGCTTTCGCGGTAGATATTATCTCCACATTTTTTTTGACCTGTTATCATGCCATGGCTTAGTAGTTGAGCGAGCCTCACAGAAGCCACTTACACATTAACTTTATTGTTAACGGAATTCTATCCGGCTCTCAACTTCCTCTTCTGGCGAGCAATAATAATTAACTAGGAGCCTTCCTGTATAACGTTAGGATTTTTTTTTGCATCGTCACGGTATTGAATACAGAATGAAATGCAACGGACAAATACTTCGAGAGGAACAAACACAAGGACATTGAACATATTGTATTACAAACGTAACTAAAAATAGGTTTATTGTTTATTCATGTGAATCCAGAGTGGCGTTACAGTTTTTTGTATGGTACGCTAACGTGAGGATATCCATCAGTTACTGTAGTTTATGTGCAAATGCTTATTTTTTTAAGTAAAGTGGTGCTTTTCCTATGAGATCAGGTGAGCCTTTTGCAAATTTTAACCTATTAAGGAAGTGATTACACGTTATTATATAATTTAGACGAACGCTAACGTTAGAAATTATCACGTACATAAGCTACATATCATCGCCGTAATCTAATTCTATAGCTTTAACGTATGACGTTTAGCTGAAAGTAACGCTAAGTAATTTATAATGTAGCATGCAAGTCGTCCATGCAAACGTTCCCTGGAACATATAATAGTCACTATTACACACTTGCGGCTACCTGTTATATTAGCATTTATATGGTTGTATAATAATTGTGGATCTCGCTAATTATATATTAGTTTATAATGTCTCTCGCAATTCAGCTTAGTGATATGAAATAATAAATTAATATTATATAATCAACCCGTCAATTTTATCTTTTGCGAATTTCAATGTAATTGGAAATGACAGCTAATTAGATGCCATTGTTATTAAAAAATCGTTGTACCTATATTGACATAATTAAGAGGTAATATTATAGGAAAGTGTGTAATTAATTAATATGCACGCGCGTACAAACGGTGTTCCGCAAGGAATGAAGAGCGTTAAGAGCCTATATTTTGTGGTAGTTTTTTTTAAAAATTAGATGCAGACTATCGGAGACACTATCCATTTTTTTTTCTAATCGGAATATCCTTTTTATACGACTAATAGTATCCTTAATTCTTTTATAGTAACTTTACATATAACTGTTACCAGTTTCTCTGTTACGCTTTCCAATATAGTCATATTTTTACACATCTATGACTAGGGAGGACTTCAAACTATTGCTGCTATCCGCATCTAATTGCTATGGAATCCATATATTACTTAGACTAGGTAGCGTACTGTAGTGCTTTTAGATGGAGCACGGAGTTTAGGACGAATTGATTATTATTTAATTTTTCATAAATAAAATGAATCCGGATAATTTTGGATCCGCACAATTTACTATCCGAAAACAGATCCGAATACTAGGATTCGAACATCCTGATCTCGCACTAATATGTACCAAATATATGTATTACAGATAAAATTTATGAAAAATTCAAGGATTTCAAATGTACACTAAATTTAAGCGAACCTTTTTTAACTTTATTGTATAGGTAGTCTAATATAAGTTTACTGTGTATTTTTATATTTCGGTTTATTACTATTAATACACAATTAAATGTTAATTGATCATAACGGGAATCGAGCTAGCGATCCCTCGCGCATAAACTCCTTAAGAATGTTGGGGATAGTTTTAAGCAAAAATTAAAAACGATATTAAACAAATTATTTTGTACAGTAACAAAAACATTTTTTCAAAGAGTTTTGTTGAAGTTTATAATTATTTTCCAATTACATTCACAAGCTGTAAATCTAAACTTTTTACTGGCCCTATTTACGACGTTAGAAGTGACATAAAACGACGAAATTTTGACTTTTTAAGCCTCGTTTGTTTTCTAGTTTTGTTTTTAAATCTATTCTACCTGTAAAAATATGTTTTAATTGCATTTTATTTTTATTACCACACAATACAATTTTAATTTTTGCTTAAAACTATCCCCAATCCCTTAAGACTGCTACAGGAGTATAATTTAAATGAAACTACATAATCCAAAATTATTCAAATTATTTTCGAAAAAACAAGAGATCCAGACTTGGGAAAAGTAGCTATTATGTAAAAAAAACATGTTGCAGAATAAGTTTAGATAGTCAAATATTAAAGATTTAGAAACGATGACAATGCTTAACATATCGTTGATTGATGTATGCAGACAATGACCATTCTCAATAAGTATAGCATATATCCATGACACTTCAAACAAATAATTTAGTATAATCTGCTTAATATGGATTCATTATAATTAACAATAATGATTTTATCGTTGATACTTATCAACAAAAATGTAAGATGGCGAGTAAAATTATAATAATAGCATATAGGCTGATCCACAAATTCTCTTTGTGCCCAGCTAGTCAACCCTGCGGAGAGAACCTACTCATAAATAAGCGGTCATAGTAATAAATTAATCTATTTCTGCTTTTAACTGTAATAATTAGGAGTAATTTTTCCCAAGAAAATTTTTTCTCCTCACGCAGGATTCGGACCTACATCCTCCCGCTTGCCGGGCGGGTGCTTTAAAAATTAAGCTATTAGAGAACGAGGTTCGAGCGCTCTTACCAAAACTATGTCGATATTAGTTCTTGAAAGGCCGGCAGTACGGCAAATATGCAAAGATTTCAACTTTTAAAAACTTGCAATCTTTGGTCTTAGTAATCCTTTTTTTGCAACAGTTGTCGAGGCTCCTCAACTAAACTCTACTAGCTCCTATTAGAGAACAAAAGGATTTCTGTGATGACTTAAACTGACCAACGACAGCAATATCCTCTTGTCCACTACCAAATTCTGATTTTGAACTTTTGAAACATAGTATCCAATAATACAGTAATACAAAATACATTAACAAATACTTTTAGTAACCGTCTGTACAATAAAAACCAAAACAAATTGAAATTATTGTCCAGAAATCAATTTTGTGAATATTTGTGCTGATGGGCAATTTTCTTAATATTCCATCTTATTGCTGTGTGTTGTTACCTTATAAAGTAAAGAGAGTGAGGATATCTTTTTGTACTAAAGTTTCGTTTTAACTTCATTAATACACGTGTACTGTAAAAATCTTTAGCAAATTAAATGCGAATCTAAGCTCTACAAGTCTTCGATTATTAATGCAATCGAAGCTACAACACACTGAAATAGTAATTAAAAATTATTTGCAAATAATTCTGAATTATGCATTGCTCGGTACGCAGTACTTATAGTTTCGGTTGCATAAATAATCGAAGATTTGTGGAGCTTCAGTTCGTATTTAATTGTGTTAAAGATTGTACATAAATTGCTGCCATAATGTTCATTTTCTGTATGCAGGGTTATTATTGCTTTGTAATTTTTTAAATCCTGGTTTATTCTTAGTTTTGCGCATTTTCATTAGAATGAATTTAGCAAATGCGTTAAAGCCTTATAAATAGAGTGGTCGGACGTGTCTACTTACACGGGCCGCACTCGCATCGCGCTATGCAGAACGTTTAACGTAGACACGTCGTGCGTCTAGTATCTAGTATCAGTATTAGTAGAGTCTCGAAGCGAGATAGTACAATTCTCCGTTAACGTTTTACGAATTGTAAATATAATACAATGTCGGGCGTAGAAAATCCCAGAAAACGACCATGGTTTCATAATGTAGAAAAGTATACCGGTGAATTCCAGAATTTACATTATGATGGTGCCAAAATAGTTTGTACAGTGTGTGATAAACAGTTATAGTGTTAACATAAATCAGACTACACGTTGGTGGTGGTGCATCTGATCCGTTATCTACCTATAAAAAATATTTTAATTATACGTGTTACATCCGTAGATGTTGAACGGTCTTTTTCAAAATACAAGAATGTTTTATCATCGCGACGAAAGCGGTTTAGTGATAGAAATCTTGTAATGGTATAAAACTTTTCAGCAATCCTACACCAATTCTGCTACTTAAATAAGCTAAGGCGCTTATGTATAATATTTATAGTTAAATAAATAATTAATTTTGATCTTTCCCGACACTGTACTTTGTATGCTTCTGTTAAACGTTAATATCACATATATGAAACTTAGTACCGACCTGGCGAGCAGACGAAAGTTGACCACTCTACTTGTAAGTTACTTTATGATTAGTTTTTTTCACACGATTTTTTTTGCACTAACAAAAAGAAACTTAACATTCGTACTATCGAATAATAATATGCTCAAAATATTCTGTGATCTTAATGAATTCGGATAATTGTTTCTGTTTAGCGCTTAGCTGGTTTAACAGTTTCTGTAGCTTCTCTTTTCTATTGTAATCGTGTCATTTTTTAATTACTAATTTGGACTAAGAATATGCAATAACTAGCAGATATTTTCACATCTTTTTTTTTTTCTTGTTTGCGCTCTCATCGCATTCGGTCGCAGAAAGCACACTCCAGGCACTATTATAGGAACTATGTCTAATGCACATAATGTATCCCACGTTTATAACAGGCACATTCAAGTATAAACAATTTTTTTTCTTATATCGAGCTATTAATGCCGCTTTACAGTTTGCAATTTTTTTATTGCGTGCAACACTTTGCGTTTGTAGCTTAAGGGGGCGTACAAACATAAAAAATTTCATTTCTGTCAAAGAGGTGCGAGATTAACAATCTTTTAAAATGTAGATGGCGCGGCCTGTTTCAAAATTGTTTCGGCGAAAAATAATATATACATTCGTATATTTATGTAAACACATAGGATATATCACGTGGTCAAGTCGAGTGAATCACGAGCCGGATGCCATTTTTTGTGTATATGAGAGAGAAATTCCCTTTTTAGAGGGTAGCTAGAGGAAAAAAGTTTTGTTTTAGAGGGAATTATTACATGAAATATTACTATTATTATTATTGAATCAATAGAAATTAAAAAAAAAAACTTATTTTTATTGTTTCTTTTTTGTATTTTATTTTTTGTATTGGTACACTTATTTCAATTTATTAAAAAACTTGATAAATTTGTATTTGCCGCCTAAAAAGCAGAAAATGTTCGTGTCGACGCGGCGCCGGGAATTGCCGATGAAATCAAGGCATATGAAATTCGTATGTTATTTTTGAACATAAGCAGATAAACATAACATAAACGAGCGTGAAATGGAATCAGAATATTTTTTTTTTTTTGTAAGGAGAATTGAGAGTGCTCGAGACTTATCTGTGCTTGCCTATTTACTAGATTATTTATTTGTTTTATAGAAAAAGCACTGTTGTAGGATATATTGATGAGAATCAACAGGTTGATGAGAATATATGGCAAATGTCCATGTTGGTTATATTATCTCTGTTACTGAAATTGAATAATTCAAGGAAAAACTTGAAATGAGCCCAGCCGCTCTGAGGATCGCACTGTTGTGTAAGTCTAATCTAAAAGGCACTTATTGCAAGTACAAATGCATACATTTTTGTCAAAAATAATACATGGAAAGGTGTTAAATTATTTCAACAAAATAAGTTAGTTGCGACAATTATTATTATAGCTATTATTGCTAGAAAAGGTCAATCTTTTCGTGATATCGACGTGTTTTGTGCAGTGACATAACCTAAAAATGCATCTTTTAAGAAATAAGAAAATGTAGTCTGCAAAGAAAAATATATATTCCATGTGAATCTGCAGTCGTTCAATATCCATATAGCCAATACTACGATCACCAAAAAGGCTGAGCTAGATGTTTTCCTCTAGAGAAGATATAAAAAATCATGTATTTTGTACATTGACTTTTTTAAATTCAATTTAGTATTTTGGAGAGACATTATGGTTTGTCGTTAGGGTGAAAATAAAATATTAGAGAATTAATTGCTTGAGGAGATGGAACACATAGACTGAAGAGATAACTGATAAAAAGGTAGTGGTGGACATAATTGAATGATGGACAAGGCATCATTCGATTGATGATCATTAAATAACTCGATTATTGCTTGCCCGTAATGAAATATTCTTGAATTTAGCAATTTCTGTATTATTATTTTTCTGATATGTATAACTACACTATTATTACTTTCTTTACTATAAAATATTTGTATAGACGCAGTTTTATTTTTATTTGTACAGTACAATTGTAGCTATGAGGAAAAATAAATACTTTTATAACGAATTATCTTTCAATTGTGAGTGATTTTTATAAGGAAATAATTTGGACTAACGCAGGGAATACATAACTGGAATGTAACAATTTATCTTTCAGTTTTTTTCATTTTCTTTACAGAAATTTTCGGTATTATTATTATTATTATTATTAATGAAAATGCAGTTAACGTAGGCTATCAGCAATGGATTAAATCTACATTAAAAAAATTATTTTTCTTAAAATTCTGTGGCGCCATCTTCGAATAAAGTGCTACACTTCTATGATGGGCATAAAATCATAAATTTTATAGGATGGCCCACTGTTTTACAAAATGCGATTTCCTCAGTTTCTCCCAAATGAGTGAATATTTTTCAATTTCTCTTACACATGCATAATATACAAAATGCAACGATCATAATGACACTCTTCAACCGATTTTTTCTTCTTCGCCGTTATTCAATTACAGATCCTTTTACTATTTCTTTGTTATGATTAGTGTGAAATACAGATCTATTTCATAACTTAAAACATAATTAAATGTTCTCATTTTTCAAGAAACTGAGGAAATGAAAAATGCATTGTCCCCACCACTTTTTGCCCACCCTTAATGTGATGTAGGTTTGTGTTCGTAACAAAATATTTTCAACAATATAAAAAAAAATGTTTAAGCGAAGCTATTAAATTTCATTAGAATTGTAGGGTCCATACACTGTGGTATGTTGGTGGTCATCAATTTTTAAAAAATAAGTTACAATGAAGAATAATCTAACACTTTTTCACTTCATACTTTCAAACGATATAAATTGATATTTTGATGAATACCGCCGCAGCATATAATTTCGATTTGTGATTTGCTTCTAATGTTACATAAAGTATTCAGAAGGTATGTGCTTCGAATTACTAAATGAAGTTTTTCTCAATATCATCGCTAAATCGTTTTACTTTCATCATCATAGCCATCACTGCTGTAAAAACAAATTTAAATTATAATATTTATCTTATACCTTCAGTAACGCGCTCAATGTAAATTATCGCAAAGCATCTATTAATTCTGTTAAACCGTAATGCGTAACCGTACTTTTTGTTACGTCTAAGTGCATGTACGTGTAATTCCTGGATGTAGGCACCGCGCGATCTCCAGTGCGATTGTTATAAGTAGCTATACTCGTGGTCCACTGCCGTTCAAATTGTTCCTCTACTCGACCGTGTAACTGACAGTCAAATTAGCGTTCGCTCACCATGAATGGAACATAAATTCTATTGTGAAATCAATTTATAATTGCGCGGCTTTTCCATTCGCCCATAACAATAAAACAATATATTAATATGATGTATTGGCCGGAGGTAGCGGCTAAGTACTTATTGTGGCGCGGACGTCTACCATATTCGAGTATCGGCGGCTTTTGCGCAGAAAGGAACCGCTTCCGCCGTACAGACGTCCCAAGAGTGGACCACCTATTGGGCATAGGTGAATACCAGTGGTTTTGCTTTCCCGATTGACTTTGCTAACATAATGACTGATTAGAGATAGTTATTAATTCGTGTTTTATTTTATGTTCGCTGTAGGGTATTTCCTTTCATTCGCATTTTTTCTGTTTTTTTTATTGTCTCCAATGATAAAACGTGAAGTCAGATTTTCAATTTCCTGAGTCTTCCGGTCATGGTAGGTATGGAATTGGTTTGATATGGGTGTGCATTTGTAGCGAAAATATGGTGAAATGCCTTCGTTTGATATTTTCAATATCCTGTATGTAGGTAGCATAAAATTCTATAGTAGAATACCGATCCTTATCGCAAAGATATTATTTGAAACAAAACATACAAACAATTTCCATTGCAATCTCACTGACAACTACATATTTGTAACAATGTTATTTTGAAGTACTACATGCAATTTTGAGTCTGACAATACTTTTGCTAGTATTTATAATTACCGATAAATATTGCAGACTTCTCCTAGACCCCTCACCACAAACTGCACTAAACTGGACGTACGTTTCAATAGCAAAGCTATTGAACTCAGTTCAGTATTTCTGCTGACGATGATAGCTTTGCTATTGAAACATACGTCCAGTTTAGTGCAGTTTGTGGTGAGGGGTCTAGGAGAAGTTTGCAGTATTACCAGTGCCGCAGTTTGTAGTATTTTTGTCACCTATAAATATAATAAATAATATCCTATTACGTGGATTAATTTTCTTTTAGTTGGAAATCTAACACGAGTTTAATATTGCTCAAAGTAAGGTTTCTAGCATAAAAATCGCTCTCAACATGGTACATACAGGCACTATTTTGAATGCGGCTTCCCATACAAAACATTAGAATACGACCAACACGTCAAATTGTACCGATCATTTTTAAGGGAATCGTGCGACGCGTTACCCCCCTTCACAACTGTCGGCTTGGCCACTCTCGGCAATCAACCGTCCGCTCTCATTCATATTACATGGTACAACACATATTTTGTAAATATTTATAATATACTAAGTGCTACTTATTCTTTCCCAATGGCAAATGTTATATTGTTCTAGAATAAAATATTAAAGAGATATTAAAAAGCGTATAATATAAATTAAAAATATGTTCCTAAATGTTAAAGTAAACAGGGATTCTTACAAGAAAACTAAATAAAAATAAACCGCAAAAAATTAACAATTTTTCAGAATTAACGAAAACTTTTAATTTAATAGATTTAATTTTAATTTAGAAAATGCTCGAACAGATCCATTTTTTCCTGGCCATAGCCCACAATATAGCCCTGCTGTTCGTGCAAAAGTGGTTTAGTTGTATACTGTCAACAGCATATAAAATCCAAGTAGGCGAAGGTGGAGCAAGATGGGAACACTAAGCTTTAGAACACTACAGCAGGATTGCAAATTGATATACAAGGTTCTAAGTAGGCTTGTCGTGATCTTTAAACATTTATCTGCTGATGGATGAATTTACAATTTTTCGATGGAAACTCCTGATGTTGTAAGAAAATTTTGAAAAGAAATGTGTAAATACACCATCTTGCCCCACCATGGGGGCATCTTCCTCAACAGAAGAACTTGATTATTTCCTTGACGTTTTCTAAAATCTATCTCTTTGCTTTCCTTACAAAATTCGGCTTCTTGGTCTCTTCTGTTTTCTTCTTTGTCATTTTTTTTCCTTTAACTCTCTTTCAGCACTTCTAGTTGCCTTAGGGATTCTCCAGACTTCTATTTTCTTGTAGCAATGACAATGATTTGTATATTTTTATACGTAGTGCTTGTAAGCACTACATTGTTGTCTTTCCCTTGCTACGCTTTGATTGAACCTGCCCAATAAGAACATAAACGTTAAGAAAACGTTGTTCTTAACGGTAACCGAACGTTTCGTAACGTTTATAAACAACGTCGAAGCGACATATCTATGTCCCGATAAAATACGTTGACATAAAGTTACTTATTAAGCGTTATTTCACGTCATATGTTAATGTTATTTTAACGTTTAATTTTTAATAGAAAATATCGTTAAATAGAAACGTGATATTATCGTTCAAAACAAACGTTTATTGGTAAGTGGAGTTTAACGTTCATAAAACATCTATGTAAAACGTAAAAAATCGGTTTACAGGTAACATAACCTCACCGTTAACCCTTCGTTAGTGTGGTGGAGTATGCCATACTGGGGTATGGCATACTCCACCACAGTAACGAAGGGTTAATAAAATTTTCTATATCAAACCTTTATAACCACATGGTTATAACGAAAAACTGGTTATAGATTAAAAGTCATAATGTCCAATACTGAATTAAATTTTATTTTAATTAAATCATTCGATGATCATATCATAGTATTGAACTCAGGATAAGCTCTTCAATGAAACATAATGCTTCTTCGGAAAAACTAAAATGTAATTACCTATAAATATAATACAATGCAATAATAACAATAATAATAATAAAAAGATAATAGAATTCTTTAACAAAACCAAGAAAGTAACGACGTCATTTCATTTATAGATATATACATTTTCCCTTTTTCTGTACATCCAGGTCTTCTACTCAAACAGTCCATTGGGGCGTATATTTCAACCAGTCCTTCACTGCACTTTCTGCTGTATGTATGTATTGTTTAATTGTAACTTTAAATGGAAGACTCAAACAATAGGTATCATAAGTAACACCAAGGACTACAGGCTGTAAATTTTAGGGATAAGTTAATGTTTACTTTGATTGGTTTCCTAGATTTTTGTATTACAAACGCGTGAAAGTATTTAATACTCACTGTATATTGTTACTATAGCTTCCGTATTATCTCTGGTTCCCGTTTTGTGAAAACTAAGTGTTCCTTCCCTTCCAGTTATGCTTCACTGCAACGACGTCATGTAACAGTAATTATAATAATTTCTTTTACACAAGAATCCAGATTTTAGAACCATCAGCATTCGCTAACCTATATATTTGAAAATAAAGTAAGAAGGTGGTGTATACTAAGAAACCAGGTTCTTCAAGAACAAATTTTAGAATATAGTTAAATTTTCTGACATTAGTGTTCTTATTTTAAGATGGCTACTATGCTGTTTTGCCAATTGTGTATATGCATATACATAATTATACGTGCAATGTGCATCGTATATGCAAATATAACCTGGATAGACTTAATTGATGGGGTACCTAGCTACTCACCGTTTAGTTAAATACACTGATTGTTGCGTATCACATATTAATATAAAACTTTGTTATAAATATAAAGAAAAGTTCTAACACTCGACTAGCGTAGTAAACATGTGACTGCAAGTGCACAGTGCACCGTGCACGTTGCAGATGCGCAACAGGGGTGGGGTGGAAGAGTTTATTTGAAATGGGGGAGGGATGATACATTCATCAGTAGTGCAGTTTTAATACAATAATTGTGTTACCTATTGTTAAATACATTTTGCATTCTTTGATGCAAAAGCACATCTTATCTTAAAACAAAAATTTAACACCATTTTATTTTAACTATACTTATACTTATGCGTTGGATTGCAGTTAATAGTTTTTCATATTTCAACGTTGCTTTTTAACGTACAGTAGATGGTGAAACTACGTTTTATTTTAGTTGTACTTGAACTATGCGTTACGTTTCAGTTAATAATTTTTCATTTTTCAACGTTGTCCTTCAAACGTCTTTCAACGAGTAAACGGTGAAACTACAACGTTTTATTTTAGTTATATTTAAACTATGCATTACATTTCAGTTAATAATTTCTCATATTGTAACGTTGTTTTATAACCTAAAATAAACGATGCAACTACAACGTGTTATTTTAGTTAAATTTAAACTATCCGTTACATTTCTTAGCTAATATAACGTTTCTTCAATGTATAGTTAAAAATTGGTTATATAATAAACGTGTTAATTATAACCATTAACGTTGTTTCAACCAATACAACGTTAAATTCACGTAAATGTAACCAACTTGTTCTCACTGGGTGTATTTTATTCCTAACATGAGAAATAGGCATTATGTCTTCGAGAAAGCATAATGGAGACTCCATCAATAATTAAACTGAAGCTATCATCAAGAGCCTGGAAACACAACCCCATGCGCTTTAGCAAAATAGATTAGTTTTATATTTCTAGTATACGTAGCAGTAAAACCGGCGATTCTCTAGAGGCTCCTACTAGATCTACGAATTTCTCAAATCAGGAATAGATGTTTATTTGCATCTAACCGCTTCAATGAAGTTCAGCCCCGGCTCTCGCAGAACAATTATTCATAAGCTATAGATTCAATCTAGCTCGTGGAAATACACGCATTGGAGGGTAAATAAGCTTCTGCTGCACTAGAACAAACTTCAGTGGTAACAATAGCTCCCTGTTCTGCCGAAGTTAAGGCGCTTTGTTTTTGGTGCAATTGATACACCGGACTCAGCATAATTCCAAATTTTGTTTGCGGTTAATGTATGCTTATCCAAAGCTTTGCCAAACAAACCAAAAACTTGTTTTACCGCTATTCTGTTAAAGCCCATGACTCTTGGAGCTCTTGTCCTTTCGGGTTTTCTAATTGATAGTCCGTATCACATCTCACAAATCCTATCAGCAATTTTTGCATTTGTTCAACAATGAACTTTCCCCAATTTTTCAGACCATCGAAAAGCAAGATTTCTGAAATCTTGAATTGTTAAACCTGGAAGACCCAATTCCATTTTTTGAGATATGTAACTAGCTGTGTCCCGTCTTCCAGGGAAGAAAGTGTTTTTAGCCTAATGAATTTCTAGGTTGGAGAGATCCAGCAGCTGACGCACTTCTTCCACTTTTCTTTCTAGAATTGTTTGTGGTACCTCATAATCATTCTCTTCTCTTCTGTACCCACGACAACCCTGTTGCAAGTAATGAAACGATTTAATTCTATATTTAAAAATCCAACTATATCCAGGCATAACGGACTAGACTGAATGTTGCCTCATACCAATAGCCCCATCTTGCCTCTTTGGAACATTTTCTAGTTATGTTATAATAACATGTTAAATATTTGAAATAAACAAATAACGCACTATAGAAAATACATGCAATACATGTCAATTAATAAGCACAAAAAGTATAATTGTAAATAATTTACTTATACTTCCAATACTGGCCGTTGAACTCACCATCAAAACAATAACGAAATTCTGGAAATTGCAAAGTTCACGCACAAACAGCAATAACTTTGTTATTACGACTAGTAAAGTTTCCTACATTACAACAAACATAAAACAGCACTTGTTAATATTAGGTCTGCTATTATTTGACAGATGCTTACTGCCGTTTTGTAGATAAGACGATGTCCCCATCATGCCTCGTGGCCCCATCCTGCCCCACCCTCCCTACATACAGTACAATATACTAAAAATAAATAAAATAACAGTGGATCAACTTACATATATCTAACTATTTCTAACACTCTTCCGCTCTCAATAATATGCAATATAAATGAATACAACGGCCTGTTATAGAGCTACTTATTTTTATTTTTGATAAATTACTTAAATAACAGCAACATTTCGATAGACACTACTATCTTTATCAAACTACAAACATTAAATTTTTGTTAATACACACAAGTATAACATTTAATACGTGAATTAATTAAAAGATTACCTTATATAAGTGTTATAATCTACAAGTCAGAACCATCAATCGAAAACATATTTAATTTTACGTACAACATTGCTTCGAAGTTTATGGTAAGACAGTTAGAAAACAACAAAACATAACATTCAAACACCGATCATTTAAGACATCTATAACATAAAATAAAATCTAAAAATAAAAGTCACCGTGTTCTTTATTTATTATTTATACATAATATATATTTTGTTTAAAGGAGAGTTGTTGAGTTTTTACTTCTTAAGATCATATATACGTGTGTACGTGTATCGTGCAATAATAATAATAATAATAATAATAATAATTATTATTATTAGTTGGTACTGTCGAGATATTTCCTACTACAAAGCATTCCATAACTCTTCTTTATTAGTAGCTTGGGAGGAAAAATGTTGCCGTGAATGTCTCTCACTCCTCATTGTATTCCTACAGATCGTCGATATATTCCTATCATACCACTGTCGCCTTTCCTGCAACGCATTAGTTTAACCCCATGTCATTGGTTTGTAAACTGTATTTAATGATACTACAAAGGACGTTTTACCAACGTTGATAGTGACTCAAACCGGTACTGCACCTAGCGTTTCAGAAGAAAATTTTGGAGATGTCCTTCTAATTGTAAGTGCACCTGAACCTGGTCTACGTGTTTCACTTTGGTTTTTGATCTATGGGTTACAACATCGTAAATTGTAGAGTGGTTACGATTAACTCTGAGTAATTTTCTGGAAAGAAGCTCCACTTTTATGTAACGCAATAATCCGCCCAGTAGGGGTTCATTGTCTGTAATGTGCACGTTATCGTCTATGAGGCATCACTCACAATTAGTTGAGCTATACTCCTCACATTTGCTCATTTTTTACACCTACGTCGCAAATGATGATATCCTTGATCACGAAATACTTTTCGAAAAGCTTCATAATATTGCCATTCGAGATAATGAACTTAACCTTTTAAGATCATATTGCAGTAACCGTAAACAGGTATACATATGAGGAGCAGTATATCTGCGACGAGTGATATAATAAGAGGTGTTCCCCAGGTACCCATTCTCGAACTCACGCTTTTTTAGTGTTCGTTTTAGATCTGCCCAATTGCGTAAATAGTAGCCACTTGTATCAATTTGCGGATGATACAACATGTATTGTGTCGTCTGAAAATTATGAGAATTTCAAAACCATAGGCAGTCGTAGAAATAACAAATTTCTAAAATGGAGCAGGTAAAATAGTTTGCAGATAAATGAAGAAAAGACAGTAGCCTTGCATTTTAATAATCGAAGGAATGAGAGTTTGTATATCACAATGGATAGCAAATCAGTGCAGTTTGTTTCAAGTACAAAATTCTTGGGAATTTATATTGATATCGCACTGAGTTGGTGAGTCCATATGAGTGAGGTGGCTACAAAAAGCCATTGCAAACCGTTCCTTCAGCAATTACGTATACTCCCGCTGCTGTGCTTGTACATATATAAGTTGCTCATGTTTGTATTCACAAATAAAAATTTATTCACTAAGAATGCTGGCGCTGATTTGTACTCATATATGTCTACGAGGAATGCCGATTTGCTGAGTATTACGGTTCATTTGAGGCGGTCTTGAATACAGGGATATTAAAACATACCTCTTATTAGGTGAATGTTTTTATTGTTTTACTCATTATTTAAACACTTAAACAGTAGATGTATATATTTACAATATTATATGTTGTACATACTATACAATTGTCCAAAGCATCCTTTAATCTGAATTTTAGAAATGTTAGGGGAAGTTAGGTTAGGAATAAGGTTTTTGTAAAGTATTTAAACAATTTCCAGGCAGTGTATTTTTAATTGCAGACGGCGTATACTAAACCGTTGAATAGACACCTTTAAAGCAAGGTTTATATCGAAAGAATGTAGAAAAGTATATATCTACTTCGTACATGGTTAAGATCGTGGTGTTAATTATGTTCTCCTGAAGAACTGCAAGCGAGAGGGATTTTCATCTTAATACTGCTTTAGAAAACGTCTCAAATAAGAAGCAACTCTTTTGAAATGAGCAAGACGCCCAGGACGTGGGATTTTTTTATGCACACGAGTCATTATTAACGCTATTTGAAAACCGTTTGAAGATATAGGTGCCGATAAGAATTGAATGTTAGCTAAACATGAATAGCGCTTGTTAATTCCAATGATATTTCATTTTATTGACACACTAACATAGTGTACCTTCACAAAAGAATAATGTTTTAATCTGTGTATGCTATATATCAAACCTAATTACCATGTTGAAAAGGAGTAGCGAAATCATTGCAAGATGAAGATTATGAATTGAAATAATAGAAGCAAAAGCGTGGCGGTATTTAATTAATCGCTTTTTTATTTCAATTAACAACTGGCTTTATTTTAGCGTGTAATAGTTTTCTTTATTTCTTCTATTCATTAGATGGTTTTCCTTATATGATATGCATTTCAGGGAAGCTGGACATGTCGATAGAAGCCGATTATAATTATCGACAATGATTTGGATATATTTGATGTCAACATTATGTAATTAAAGAAAGCTCGCGAAATCTAGAAGTCTACAATTGTGCATGTGAATTTAATCAAAGTACGAGTCATCTATCTACAGTTTTCCAATTTTCTCTCGGACATATAAACATTAATTGTTACACCGTAGTTTCGTGCCTGAACATGTGCAGGTTGTAAATAAGTAGGAGTTATAACAAGCGTCCACACTTGGTGCTTTGTAGTATACCTGCATACATACTAGAATATGTAGGTATCTGTCTATAATTTCGATCAATCGATCAATCATATCACTTGCTGATGTGTTTATTAATATGTATGAACATGTGGAAAATACATGAGTGTTGTTGTAGTTCTCCTTAAAGTAATCGCTAAATCGCTTGCAGAAATAGTTTTGATTTCTCTCAGTGTTATCCAGCACTTTCTCATATATACGAGAAAAAAATGTTAATTTCATAATTGTACTGTTTCCTTTTGGCCGATCAGTTGTGAATTTGTTAACGGCTTTGAAATGGGTACCCTGCGGGGTGAAACTAATTATTGTATGAAAGTTAATACGTAGATGCAAGGTAACAATTTTTGCCGTGAATTGTTAGTAATTAACTGCGTTTTATGCGTTATATTTTCTATTTGCGTGACCGCACACGAAGTGAGTTTGAATAAATATTTTAACACAATCCTATAACTAGAATTAATATTTTTAAGTTAGTATCACCGAAACCTATATACAGGTGTCCCCTCGAGCTGGGACATTAGGTTTTTTTGAGCTTCTAGTTGAAATTTGATTTTGAAATTTGCAGTGTAGTCATGGCCTACTGTGATCTATTTAAGGAAAATATTTTCAACTTTATAGCATTTTCGGTATAGAGGGTGTTGATATCAACTTTCTTATTTTAAATGGAATGGTATAATTTTTATCGGTCTAATGAATTTGGTGAGTCATTTGCAACTAGTTTATATGAAGGTTCCCCATCCCTAAACTCGACCGTTTTTGAGATATTTTCATTCTCGTTGATTTTTTGACATTTGCGCTCTTTCAAATAAAATCGAATATTTCATGAGACAGCAGATATTTAGTGGCTCTACTAAAGTCGATGTAAATACAAGGACGTAGCTATAAGGTGTTATAGCAATAATCACTGAATCACATGCAGAGTGTTCAAAAACGCGCCTCCAATGCGGATACCTTTAAGCTAACAAAACTTTTTTCTTTCAAATGGAACATGGTATTTTTTACTACAGCATTGAATGCAGCGCAAAATTCTATATCGATTGATATTAGGCTTTGGTATGCCTATTCTTAATAGTTTTTGAAATATTAGCATTTCTTGCAAAAAAAAAATGCTAAAAATATGCCTAAATACCAAGTTTCAACCAAATAAAATGCGTTTTTTCCTTCAAAACAATCTGTACATTATTTGCCTAACTTATCTAAATATTTATGTTTCAGATATCTAACGTTCACTAGTTTCTTACTAATAGTAATGTCTTTTAGTCATAGAAAACGTACATTTATTATTAAATATTAGTAGGCCATGAGATGTGCTAACAAACAAGTGATATCCATGTTGGTAATTTACCAAATTGCGCAGTAATAAACCTATGTAGTATTAACAAGTCATATCTTTTATAGTAAGTCCTAATGCGGTCAATTCCTTCACACATTTTCTTCTAACAAGTAAAATATTGTAAATCAAAAGAAATAAGAAAAACATTGAAAGTTACATATACAAATAACATTTTAAACTTATTCTATATTCATGAAGAATGTAACAATGATTAGATACCTACACGTATTTGCAATGAATAAAAACCTCAAGAAAATAAAATACAAAGGGAAATTAAAGTAGATATTCTAAACACACCCATAATATTTCAAATATTGTTCACTTACTAGACCAGGTATTTTCTTTGTAGGAACGTCGCCTTCGCTCTTAGCTTTCTTGTATTAAACTAGGTATTAAGTGATACAGACAAATAACATAATTCAGGAACAAACTATTAAAAGTCTTCCGAAATGTCCAGTACAAATGTTCTTTCAGAATAATAGTTTCTTAGTTTTTTTTTAATTGACTTATTTTCGATGCATTTAATAACCAGGTAAAAATATTAAATATGTAATTTGCTGTCGCATAATAATTATGGCTTATTAATATCTTATAATTACAATTACATAAAATTTGCTAATAATTGGAAAACTTCCAATGATAAATATCTCAGGTATGGAAACCAAACAATGCAAAAAAAGATCATTCTAAAAAATAATATAGTTTTTTTTTAGGAAAAAAATATGTTATTTGCTCGAAACTTGGAAATTAGTCATATTTTAGGCAATAAATGCTAATATCTCTATCAAAACTAGCAAAAATAGGTATAGCAAACCCTAGTGTCAATCGATGTAGAATTTTACGCTGCATTCAATGCTGTAATAAAAAATACCATGTTCCATTTGAAATAAAAAAGTTTTGTTGGTTTAAATTAAAAGTATCCACATTGGAGATGCGTTTTCGAACACTCTGCATGTGATTCCGTCATTATTGCCACAACAATTTCTACCTACGTGTTTGTACTTACATCGACATTAGTAGAATCACTAAATATCTGATACCTTAGGAGCTATTTAATTTTACTTGAAACAGTGTAAACGTCAAAAAATCAACAAAATTGCAAATATCTCAATAACGATTGAGTTTAGGGATAGAGAACTCTCATGTAAACTAATTGCAAATGACTCGATACATTCATTGTACTGATAAAAATTGTACCATTCCATTTAAAATAAGAAAGTTGATATCAGCACCTTGTATACCGAAAATGCTATAAAGTTGAAAATATTTTTCTTAATTAGACCACAGTGGGGCCGTGACTACATTGCAAGTTCAATATTCAATATCTACTGAAAGTTGAAAATCTATGACCAGTGTGTGAACAGCTTGTTATAGAGTGACTGATCATCAAGATGATATTGTAATGTAACCTGATATTTTTTGTATGAAAATTATCCATTTAACCAAGAAAAAATATCAGGTCTAGGCTTTTCGATTTAAACAATAAATTGCTTTGTGTTTACGCATATTTTTTTATATGAAATACAACATCAAGAAAAGCCTAACTTGTAGAATTATCAAAGGTAAATTTATCACTTTGGAATATTAGAATAGCTTTTACATAGTTGCTTCTTTGAAAGTTTTTGTGTATAATATTTTCATTTGAAAATCATTTGCATTTTATTGTAGCTAGAAGATAGAATATTAAAAAGAAAAGAATGACGATACACTCATAGTTCCTTACGTAACAGTGCCTGTATAATTCTAGAATAAACATAATCAATTCTGTTAAAACTGTTGCTAGAATTAGATGTAATGGCATAGTAATGATAGGGAACGCCGACACTTTCCTTAAGAGAGCCGCAAGAGTCTGACGTGTCAGGTGCAGCGAAAGATCATTTTCCTTTGAATTCTGATTATATTAGACATACCTTCTGAATAACAGCAATGTTTGGCAATAGAAATTATTTCCGAACTAACAAAACAGAAAAATTCGGTCACAATTTTCTTTAATATTCGATATTATTCGAGGTTTTTAACTTGCCATATAGTTCGCGATAAAAGTATGTTACCTTAGATGTGGAAAAAAGATTACGTTTTTCCAGATTCTTTCAACTGAAAGATCATTTTAGTTTAGGAAGTTTTAAAAATACTGAAAAAAAAATATTACAACCAATTAAAAAAAGTTAATAGAATTGATAGAACCAGAGTAGTCAGCGAAGTACTTATTGAACAGTAAATAGAGAAGTTAAATAACAGTAAATAAACTCGTTCTTTCGTTCATACAGCAATTTAATATATGATAACTAGTTTCGGCTTTTAACAGCCATCTTCGGATCAACGTCAACAGGTAAAATTGTCAATCATTAAGTTAAAAACACCAAACATGGCAATAAATTAGACACAAACATTTAAATAATAATAAATTGAATATAAATACACATTAGAAGATGAGAGTAACTATTTCAAAGGTGAAAATACAATTGATTTTAAATATGGAAAACGTGTCTATGTGTTATTTATTGTAAAATGAACTGCCAAATATATTATATTTAAAATAAATGCATAATTCAAAAAAGTTCAGGAAAATATTGAATATCTTCGCTATTCACGTCGCGTGTAAATTTATAGTATAAGTAACGCATTTGCAGAAACTTTTCAATATTTTATGAATTTGCAAAAATATTTGTTCTCTTTTGTGGTTTGAATATAAAAAAACTGAGATTTTATAGCCTCTTTTACTTTTGAAAAAAGGTTCCTTTACAAAGGTTAAATCTAACTTCTTAGTTAGGAAGAATTTCGGTCGTTACCCATGCGAAACTTCGTTTTACGGATATTCCCAAGCCCCTAACTGAAATAGAAAACTGCTTTAAAAAAAAAGCATACGTAAAGAAGTAAAGTAAAGTAAAGTCAAGTAAACTTTATTTCCAGAAGACCACAAAACTACAAAGGTATTAGGAAACGTCAGAAAAGAAAGCAAAATAAAATTTAATCGTAATAATAATAACACTAATCATCAAGTCTGTACAACAAGAACATTTTCATCTGAATTTGTATTTTCCCACTTGATTTATAAAAAAATCCTTACACAATTTTGCTTCAAAAGTTCTATAAAAGATAAGTGTAGGTTTAAATGAATATGCAAAAACTTTTAGAGTAGATTAGCGTACATAGCTGACTTTAGTGTGCGGCTTTTTGTGAAGGGCGCAAGCACAAATG